>CM046668.1:53923243-54150222 GCA_025594165.1 Tamias sibiricus
ACCTGAAAAAAAAAAAAAAAAAAAAAGTTGCCTAGAGGGTAATTTGTACAAAATGTCACAAGAAATAGTAATTATATAATCATCTATATGGCCACATCCACATTTGAATGCAAACTAAAAACAGTTTCTAAAGCAGAGTTTGAAAATGTCTTTTTTTTTTTTTTTTTAGTTTTCTGATAATTTATCTTTTTAAGATATTAACTTGTTTACATTTACTAAATTATAAAGAAAGGGCTTTCATTTGACCATTTATCAATACACTAATACATCTTAGTCTTCAGGGCTAATGAACATAATGGTTTTATTCTGTACAAGGTTCTAAGTAACTCAAGTTTACACACTTAAAAAGTGTTAAGAGTGAGAATTAAAAATTGGGGTTCCTATTTGTTCTACTATTATCCTAAAGTACTATCCATCAGAACTTTTGGGGGGCCTATCAGGGACTGAACTCAAGGGTACTCTACCACTGAGTCACACCCCCAGCCCTATGTTGTATCTTATTTAGAGGCAGGGTCTCAGCATCTCCCTTTTGCTGAGGCTGGCTTTGAACTCTCTATCCTCCTGCCACAGCCTCCAGAGCCTCTGGGATTACAGACTTGTTGTGCCACAGCGCCTGGCTCAGAACTTTCTTTAACATTGTTATTTTAAAAGTAAACTAATTCAAAAACTGCAAGGTATATTTTTAAATCTAGGCAAGCAGCCCCATCCCTGGCTCCACATCCTGGCAGTCACAATGGGAGATGGAGTTTCTGTTGCATTTAACACGTGGGCAGGCTGGAGCTGTCCAATCACTGCTGAAGAACTGGCATAATTAAAAAGCTGTAGAAGAGGAGAAGTCCTCATTGATGATTTAGTTTGTCAAAGGCCAGCTTATTGAGGTCTATGATTTGACCACAGAAAATATTTTAACAAAGTTCATTACAGTAAGGGGACAAGAATATCATCTTTAACTTGTAGACACAGCTGGACAAGGTAATTTTTTTCATTTTTCCTTAGACATACTCCACAGATATTAATGGTTATATTCTTGTGTGCTCTGTTACATCAATCAAAAATTTTGAAGTGATTAAAGTTGGCTATGGCAAGTTTGTGGATGTGGTAGGTAAGTGCAAATACAATATATGTTTATTTTCTCCATTTATATGCACATTTCTCATGGACTTCTGCAGAACATAGACTAGTCTTCTGGGCCTAGGTATTGAGCAGTGAAAATCCTGGATATGTTCATTTTACAGTTGGAAGAACTATTTGTATTCAGCCTTTGTATCTATGCCACTCCCTTTCCATTTACAAATCAGTTGGATAATAAGAAACTGGTCTTATGCAATGTTGCTTCTGTGGAATATTCCACTTCATCTTTTAGTTAAAAGTTTTTCATGCACTATGAGTTGTACATATTAAAAATTATAAAAATAAAATTATATATATAAAAAAAAGTTTTTCAAGCTTCGGAACATAGGATCTGGTGCCTTGGCTGGGTGTGTTCATGGCTTGAATAAAAAGGAAAGGAAGAGGTTTGTTAAGATTAGTAGAAATTTATCTTAATCTCCATCATCCAAATTTACCAGCCACTAATCAACTTTTTTTAAAAAAAACATAAGGCAAAGGATATATTATTATGTTTAGTGTTTTTGAGTAATAGCTAATATTTCATTCTCAGTGAACACATTTAATTTATATGATTAGTAATTTTAAAATATCTTAAGTAACTTTTATTGTATTGTAGCATATTTTCCATTTTTCATCAAGTACTAACACATTTATAGGTGGAAAAAGAGTCTGCCATCACTCTGTAACCTGTAGGATGTGGTCTCATCAAGAAGCCATCATTCAGACTTCAAAAACATTGTTCTGCATGAGAATCAAAACAATCTCTAAGAATCCTCTCCATACTTGTAAGATTAAGGGCAAAGATAAAATCATTATGATAAAAGAAACTTGCAAAATCAAATGTTCTTTGGATAATATATATGTATTCAAAATGATTTCCATTCAAGACAGACAGTGATTCCATGTAATTCTATTTGTGCTATTTTCATTTCCATATAAATTTGTGATCCCCATATTATCTCTTGTCAGATTTTAATTCTTATAAAAAGGCAGATCATTTTTGTATCCTTTTGCCAATTTCAAAAATTTTGGCTTTATTCAAAAGTGAACCTGTAACCCACAATTAGTAGTCATTACTGACTTTTCTATCGTGGTGATGAATTTTTGATCCAATTACATACTCAGCTGTTTTGATCAGCAACACATTACCATTTATAAATTTATAAATGGAATAGCTTTTGAGATACATTATGAAACCTCCAAGCAAAGCAACATGTGTAACTCATGTGCTGAAGATGTTATAATAGATAGGGTTTGGTTGGCAAAGCACACTAATCAGGAAAACTAAATAACTTCTACTCAAAACAAACAAGCAGGCAAATAAGCAAAACTTGATGCATCACTTTCTAATTCCTATATGTTTTGTGTTAATGTCTAACACTACAGATATCATAGGACGATCTCACAGTGTTGTGGCAGTAATAAATATTTAGAATTATAAAATTACAGAGTGAAAGAAAGACAGGCTCAGGAGTCTCATTTTCCTTCAGTCTTGCATAAAAGAGAAGTAAGTTTCATGATTAGTTTGTAAACTTTTTTTTTTTTTTTTTTTTTTTTTTTTTTTTTTTTTTTTTTTTTTTGGTACTGGGGATTGAACTCAGGGGCACTAGACCACTGGGCCACATCCCCAGCCCTTTTTTGTATTTTATTAGAGACAGGTCTCACTGAGTTGCTAAGTGCCTCGCCATTGCTGAGGCTGGCTTTGAACTCGCGATCCTCCTGCCTCAGCCTCCCAAGTGCTGGGATTACAGGTGTGCGCCCCTGCGCCGGGCTAGTTTGTAAACTTTTATCTATAAATACTATGTCCTGGTTAAAGATCAATTAAAACAGTATGTTAGCTTGGTCAAAGTCTGAGATCCACTCCTAGCATTTAGCATACTTCTTCTTCAGTGAATATCCTTTGAAACGAGAAGAGAGAGACTCAGCTCTTTATATTTATAAAGTCTCTGTCATAAAGAAGCACATCTAATCGTCAACAGGCAATTTAAGGACACTGTTTTGATTCTCATGCAGAACAGTGTTTTGGAAATCTGAATGATGGCTTCTTGGTGAAACCACATCCTACAGGTTACAGAGTGATGGCAGACTCTTTTTCCACCTGTAAATATGTTAGTACTTGATGAAAAATGGAAAAACAGAGGGATGAAGATATAAAAGCACTATTTATAACAAATGTCACACATGTTTTCCAAATGGATTTTCCATAGAGCATGAAATTACATGAAAACTGCTTGAAGTTATTACTTCGGCTCAGATGCCAGCTCAATAGATTATAGTTGGAAAAAATAACTACTTTGCATCTTAATTCCTTACTTTTTCTTGGAACTGATAATTGTGATTCAGGATTTTAACAAATGGAACTGAGTTTAAATGAAAAAACTGCTAAATTGAAGACTCTTAGAGAATAGCTACAAAAAATAAAACTTTAAAAACAATCCTCCTTCTATTATGCTATTACTTAATCTAAAAGAGCCAAAATCCCTCTCTACATTATTAGTAGCCCAGTTCCTGTGCAATTACTCTTAAGGGTAGTGGTTTTTATTTACAAAAATCAGAAGCAAATAAAGGTAACTATAATGATTTTATTAAATTATCAAAATAATAGTTATTTATTGATTTGGGACTCATCTCCAGAATTGAAAGCAAGCTAGAGATGGTAGATTTCTCCAGCAGTGAAAATTATTAGTTCAAATAACAACATCATGACTAATGTTCACATGAGAGAGTGGGCAAATTATATTACAGATTAAAGGACATTTAAAATCTTTTTCTCCTATGAAAATCGTTCATAATCACATCTGTTTTTCTACTTATGTGTATATGTGGGTAGTGCTGGAGAGAAGGGGAGAAGTAGATTTCATGTCTTAGACCAAGTCTAGAAGCATAGCTATCTAGTCTTCAAAATTGTGCTCAGTCAGTGAAGTTCACAATGGCCAAATTGTGAATCCAGCCTAGGTGTCCATCAGTGGATGAATGGATAAAGGAAATGTGGCATGTACACACAGTGCAGTTTTAGGCAGTTATAAAGGAGAACAAATTATGTCACGTGCAGGAAAATGGATGGAAGTTGAGAATATTATGATAAGTGAAATAAGTCTAACTCTATAAGTCAAGTGTTATATGTTTTCTCTCAAATGTGGAAGCTATAGACAAAAAGAAAGAAAAAAAATAGATGCAGGAGGTGGAAGGGGAATCTCATGAAAATAGAAGGGAGAGGATGAGAGTAGAGGAAGGGAATCAGGGAAAAGGAGAAGGGAAGAGAAAGAGTAGGTACTAGAATGAAACTGACCAAATTACATTGTATGTATGAAACTGTAAGAATGAATCTCACTAATATGTCTAATTGTAATGCACCAATAAAAATTAAAAATAAATTTAAAAAATGTGCTAACTGCCAGCTATTGATTTCTCATAAAGATGGTGGAAAAGTCAAAATCGGAAATCCTATGAGTACCAAGTCACAAGTGTGGTCATGTCAGTTCAAGTTGAAGTGAGTTTGAAAAGGACATTTTGTGCCTGTGCAAAGATAATGTGTATCCAGAGGGAGGGTCACTTTTCTGTGATTGTGGATATTTCCATTTTTTTATTAGAAATTTAATACTTATAATAACGCTTAAACCAGTATCACAAATAGGGCATGCAATACATATTTACTAGAAATCTCTTTGTGTATTACTTTACAATTTTATGGATGAATGGTATTTCATAGTTTTCAGAATATGTTAAAGTCATTTAGAAAATATCTTCATTTTCTTTGCCTTAAAGTTAATATGTTTTCTGCATGCTATTTACCTTGTGTTATCCTCTTCCTAAACTTGTTTCTAATTTATCACTTGTCTTTACACATATTCTTGCTTAATCATGCTTTACCAAAAGAATTCTCTGGAAGGAAAGCAATATAAACATCTTTTTAAAAATATCTTTCTCCTGTCTCTGTATAAAACAGGTGTTGAGGAGGAATGGGGAAATAAGGGGAGTCTGTTAGGAGGTGGATTACTTGCATTTAAATGTCTTTCTCTTATTTACATAGCATTTATTGTATTACCTGCAGTGTAATCATTTTGACTTTGGAACTCATGATTTTTGTTTTCAAATGACATTAAATTTTAAGCACCCTGCATAACATTTTTATCTTCTGTTAGCATTTCAAAAATGCTGAAAAGATGTTATTTGTGCTTGGCCATTTCCTACTCACCGAGTTAAGAACTGAGCTTTCAGAAAAGGGAAAATGTTGAAAATGCTCATTTCCCCCTGTGCTTTTCTGCAGACCCAAAGCTTATAGCATTTTAAACAAAAGAAATACCGTCTACTGCAGTCTCACTTTGCTTCTGGTGTCAGACCCCTTAGAACAATAACTCTGCAGAATCCTCTCCTGCACCTCTACAGACACAATGAAAAAGGTAAAATGAGTTCAAAGAATTGTGGACCAGCACAGATTCATCGATGCCATTTTAACTCTGATTTCACAATTTTATCAAGTTTCAATAAAGGCAAAACTCCCATTTGGAGTCAAGAGATAAGGAACTGAACAGAGTCTACAAAGTTCCTTTTCAATCCTGTTGATTTGTATAGTTCTCCAACCACTATGGAACTGACTGGTTCCATAATGCTGATCAAAGTTTTAATTTTGTTTGATGCATGAAAGCCCTACCTTGAGCCAGTGGAGAGGTAGCTATTAAAATGGACTCATTTAAGTAAATGCTTTTCTTTTTTTGTTAGTGCTGGGGTTTTAAATAAATGATTTTTTTAAAAAAGTTTTTTTGTTTATCTAGGGCCCCCAAAGACTTGACTTTAGTCTTTGGTTGACAATAAGATCAGCGTTAGTGATGAACTCAATCTTATTTTTCTCTATTAAAAAGAAAAATTTTCAAGATGAATCAATTGCTTTATAACACCTTTATTAGCAGGAATATTAAGATACATCTCGATTACACTGCTTCATTTTGTACATCCCTTTGTAGATATATTTAATAATAACCCTAGCTCGCCATCACATTGGCATGAATTTGAATTATTTTCCAAGTAGTAAGAATTGATTGTACTGATACATTCTTTTCCCTAGTATATGAGGCACCCACACATTTTCCAGAATGGTGTGCATGTGGGCTATGTAGTGCAATTTTTAAAAAAATTCCAACATGGCTATGTGCTCAAGTAGTCTCAGCTACCACAGTGCCTGCAATTCCACCAACAACATTACATTCTTTTGGTAATGAATAGGGTTTGGTTGGCAATTTAAAATCTCTTATTGAAATAAAGTATGTCTTGGAGGCATAATAGTTCAAGTTCTCACACATTAGGGGAGGCTGGGGCTGTAACTCAACGGTAGAACACATGCCTAGCCTGAGTGTGACCCTCCAACCCTACTACCAAAAAAAGTAAAAATAATGGGTCACGGTCTTATTGAAAGGTCCTTGTAGTCCCTAGGTAAAGGTAGACTACAAGGGAGCAAGGGAGAAGTCACCTTGAAGAGAAGTATAAGACTACTAAAGTCATATGGCCTGCGTATAATTTTAGCCTGTACATTTTTCCTTTTAGTCCTTTTCCAATACAATGTAAGAAAAGCTTGTGAGAATGTTCTGGATGAATTAAAATGAATATACATCATATATATACATACATATGTATGTGTGTGTATGTGTGTGTGTGTAGTGTGTGTGTGTGTGTGTGTGTGTGTGTGTATGAGAGAGAGAATGACTATGGTAAATCTAGGGAGTCTGATGCTATATGTGGCCTACTCAAGCTGCTAATAGCTTGTTTGCTATTTGTTTTCCTTTTTGGAGTTATAGTCTATTTATTGGTATTAATTTTTAAATAAAAATTATCAGAAATATCAACTAGGATATTCTCACTTAAAAATTAAGGGATGAACAATTTCCCCATATTAAAGTCTTAAAGAAACAACTTTATTCATATGCCATCATATGAATGTGCAACAATATATTTAAACATTATTTATTATTCCAATTTTTAACTATTATATACAATATGAATATACATTTATGTGTGTGTAGATAATTATTGTTTTCTAGCATAGAATTTTAGAATAGACTAAAGAAAAATGTTCTTAATTTTGTAGCAAGCTATTGAATCAATGAAAGAAAGACCGCACTTAAGTGCTTTTTTTGTGTGTGTCTGTGGTACTGGAGATTGAACCCAGGTGTTCCCCCTGAGCCATATCCCCAGTCCTTTTTATTTTTTACTTTGACACAGGTTCTCACTAAGTTGCTTAGTGTCTTTCCATGTTGCTGAGGCTAGTCGTGAACTTGTGATTCTTCTGCCTTGGCCTCCTGAAAAGCTGACATTATAGGTATTTGCTACATGCCCAGCTAACATTACCATATTGCTTTTCAAAAAAGCTGTCATGACTTTTCATTTTTACCAACAGTGTATATAGGTAAAAGTTCTCATTCGCATTTATAATATTTTTACAAAATTAATTTAAAAATGGTGTTTATTGTCTTTTGGATTTACAGCACTTTTATTACTAATAGCAATCAAAATGCTATCATGTTTCTAGGTCATGTATAATTCTGATTTGAGTATTTGAATTCATAACTTTGCCTGTTTTTCTTCTGATAGAATTTTTAAAAGTTAGCTTTGTTTTGTAATAACTATAGATTCATCTGAGGTAGAAAAATAGTATAGACATTCATTCTTTAATCTGGTTTTACCAATGGAAACATGGAAAAACCCATGGTACAATACCACAACCAGGCTCTTTGGCATGAATCAAGATATAGAATATTTCTATCACCACAAAGATCCCTCATTCCTCCTTAGCCACATGCAGATGCCTTTCTCCCTGTTTCCTGAATCCCTCCCAACCACTAATCTTTTTCCTTTTTCTATAATTTTTCATTTATGAATGTTATGTAAATGACATCATACAGTATGTAAACTTTTGGGATTCAGTTTTTCCACCCAGTATAATCCTCTGGAGTTTTGTCCAGACTGTTGTGGGTACCTATGGGTTGTTGCTCTTTATTTCTCAGAAACATTCCATGATTTGTATGCACCAATTTAACTATGCACCTGTTGAAGGCCATCTGGGTTGTTTTCAGTTTGGGGCTACTACAAATAAAACAGTTATAAACATTTATGTACAGGTTTTTGTGTGAATGTGATAGATGATAATTACAAATCATATGATAGATGCATGTTTAGTTTTTAGGAAACTGGAAAAATGTTTTCCCAATTGACTCTTTGCATTACCACATGCACATATAAGAGAACCAGTTTCTCTGTTTTTGCCAGCATTTGATGTTGTCACAATGTTTTATTTTAACCATTCTGATAGGTGTGTCATAATAGTTCATTGTAGTTTTAATTGAATTTTCCTAATTTCTAAATTGTTGAACATTGTTTTATAAGCTTATTTTCCATTTACATATCACTTTTGGTGAATTTTTTTTGTGTGTATCACAAGATGATTTCCTAACTGGATTGATTTTTTTAACCTAAAATTTGAGTTCTTTTTGCATTCTAGATACCAATCCTGGTTGATAATTAGTTTGGAAATATAGTCTCCAAGTCTACCATTCTTTTTCCATCTCTCTAATAGAAGCTTTTACAGAGAAATATCTTTAAGCTTGATGAATAGAAATTTATCTTTTTCTTTTTATGAATTGTTTTCCATTACCCAGCCCATGAACTTTCTGTCTGGCCCTAGATTTTGAAGATTTTCTCCTCTGTTCTTATCAAAAAAATTCATAGTGAAAAATTCATAGTGATAAAATTTACATTTAAGCATGTTTTGAATTTTTACTTTGAGTTCATTTATATAATATCTTGAAATTAGATGGATTTATTGCTCCAGTTTATTCTTTTACAAAAATTGTTTAGCTTTTCTAGTTCTTCAGCTTTTTCATATACATTTTAGAGTGATCTTGTCTATCTCTATAAAAGCTATTTGTTGGATTTTTATAAAGACTCTGTTAAAACTGTACAGCAATTTTGTGAAGAATGACATCATTAGTTGTTGAGTCATCCAATCTGTAAACATTCTATGTCTCAGTTTACATATACCTTTATTTCTTCCATCAGCATTTTAAAATTTTAACCATAGAAATCTTGTGCATATTTGGTTAGATTTACCAATAAATACTTCATTTGTTCATACTGATGGATAATGAAAAGGCATTTTTAATTTTGGTGCCCATATGTTTGCTGGTAGCATAAATATAATTGATGTTTGTATGCTTATCTCGTCTTCTCTGGTCATGTTGAACTCATGTAATTTTAGGAGATTTTTGTAAATTTATTGGCATTTACACACACACACACACACACACACACACACACACACACACATTAATGTCATCTGTAATAGGGATAGTTTGCTTCTTCCTTTCCAGTATATAGGCTTTTAACTTCTCTCTCTTGCCTCATTGCACTGAGTAGAATTTCAAGATCTGTATAATGACAGCAAACCAGTGCTTATTTTTTTTAATTTGTTTTAGTTGTAGATGGACACAATATTTTTATTTATCTATCTTTATATAGTCCTGAGGAGAAAACCCAGTACCTCACACAAGTGAGGCAAGTGCTCTACTGCTGATCTACAACCCCAGCCCCAGACTTGTGCTTTGTTTCTCGTCTTGCTTTCTGTTTTTCAACATTACAGACAGCATTAGCTCTAGTATTTCTGCAGATGCTCTTCTTGGACTTGAGGAAGATACCTTCTATTGCTGTTTTTCAAGGGCTTTATGCTGCATCCAGCACTGCCGAACTAGGAGGTTCCTGTGAGGGGCGATGGGAGATTAGAAAAGTAAAGACTCACATATGCAGACTTTGAAGGTAACAGCTGGGATTGGGTGAAACTCTGTTCTCTGATGGAGAAGCAGGTCTAAAGAATTATGCCAGCAATTTTTATTTATATGTGTTTCATTAACCAGATTAAAGACTATGTAAGCAGTATGCTTTGTATTCATGAAGTTATAGAGTTAGCAACATTATGAAGCTTATTCCTCAGTTACATTTCACAGTTGCAATGTGAAATGTTAGGAGCTTTGTGTAACTCTAAAGAAAGTCCATTGTTTATAGTTACTGTTATGAAGGCAGGTTCAGGAACAGCAGAGCTGGTGAAAGATTGTGATTGTCTAGCAAGAGTGTTCCTTTATACCCAGGAACTATGTGCCTGAGGTCAAGGTCAAAGCTTATAAGACACTAGCACAGAGCCTCCTCATGGAGGGAATTACCATAACAACTAGGCATCCTGCACATCTGCCCAGGAAACTTTTCCAGGCACCAAGCATGCTGTAGTCATGAAGTCATCAGGGACGACAATTTTAGACACTGCTTTCCCATTCACTCTCACCACTCTCCACAGCTTTAATCGTGCAGATGTCAAATGCTTTATGTACATAGATTGATCCAATCATTTATTATTATTTTTTTCTTATTTAGCCTATAAATGTTGTGGATTGCACTGATTGATTTTCAAATATTGAATCAGCTTTGCATCTTTAGAATAAGCCCACTTGGTATTGGTGCATAATTTCTTTACATATTGTGAATTTTTTAATATATTTTAAGCTTTTACATTTACACTCATGAAGAATATTGATTTCTCATATTTTTATTGTATTTTCTTTCTGTTTTTGGTATAAGGATAACACCAGCATTTTAAAATTACTTAAGAATTCTTACTTCCGTTTTCTGGGAGTGACCTGTGTCTTGCAATAAATTGAAAATATTCACATGTGAATTTTTAAATATTTATTTCATGATAAATCAGGATGTGTGTACGTGTTTGTGTAGTGAGTCTATTTCTGAATATTAGTATATTCATAAATATGAGCTGCTATTAGCTTGAATAATTCTTAAGATATAACTTGAGAACAGACAAATAATCACATGTGAATCCTTAGTACATGACAAAAGATGAAAACTTATTGATTTTCAGTAACATTATACTACTTTAGAAGTTTATAATGTAGTTCTTTTAAGTTGTGACACTTCACAGGAAGATCCAGATGGCCTTGAAATTACACACCCAAACATTAACAAGTTCAGATCAGATAGTAATCCATACAGTATGTTTGCTTGATTTTGCCACAATTGACACTGGAATTTTTACTGGAATAGTAAAGTAGGATCCACTGAAATCAGTTGTGCATATGTAGCAACATGTGGTTTTCAAAATAGTTTCTCAAAAGTTATTAGATGAGCTGAGCACAGAGGCCACACCTGTAATCCCAATGGCTCAAGAGCCTGAGGCAAGACGATCAGGAGTTCAAAGCCAGCCTCAGCAAAAGTGAGGCACCAAGCAACTCAGTAATACCCTGTATCTAAATAAAATACAAAATAGGGCTGGTGATGTGGCTCACCGGTCATATCCCCTGAGTTCAATTGCTGATACCCACACCCCAAAAAAGTTGTTAGAAGAAAAAACCCCTCAAATGTACAAGTTACTCTTATAAAATTGTCAACCCTTTCTACATTAAAAATTGAGAAAACCTATGTACTTTTCCATGTTGCAACCTATATTTTCCTTCACTGCATTACTCAGTTTCTTCTACTACATTCCCAATATCCCACAGGGCAATGTCTTTTCTTGTTTTGTTCTGAGATATTTTTGATTGTTTGGATTAGAATTTTTTATTTGTTATTGTTCATGAAGCTATTCATGAAAAGTTTTATGTTGTTAAAATTATTTATTATGCAGTAAGTCTTTATCCCACATTATATGCTAAAGATGTTTGTATTCTTTTGATTTCCTATATTTTATTTGTTTATTTATATGTGGTACTGAGGATTGAACCCAGGGCCTCACACATTTGAGGCAAGTGGTCTACTACTTAGCCACCACCCCAAGACCTTAGATGTTTGTGTTCTTTTAGCATGTTGTGAACAAAACTCCCTGCAGTATATTCCAGAGAACACTTCTCATGAAATATTCTGCACCCATTATGAGAAGAAAAATGTAATGCTACTCAGCACTAAAAGAGAATAAAATCATGGCATTTGCAGGTAAATGGATGGAGTTGGAGAAAATAATGCTAAGTGAAGTTAGCCAATCCAAAAAAACCAAAGGTCAAATGATCTCTTTGATATGAAGATACTAGCTTATAAAGGCAAGAGAGAGGGAATGAGAGGAATGAAAGAGCTTTAAATAGAACAAAGAGGTGGGGGAGAGATCGAAGGGGGCAAGGGGATAGGAATAATGGCAGACTGAGTTATCCATGATTACCCTAAATATATGTATGAAGACACAATTGTTGTAAAAATATTTTATATTAAACCATCAACTTGAAAAATTGTGCTCTTTATATGTAATATGAAATGAAATGTACTCTTCAAATGTGTATAACAAATTAGAATAATAAAAAATTAAAAAACAAAACAAAAAAAAAACCCAAAAACAACAACAAAAAAATGAAATACCAAGTCGGGTGCAGTGGCGCACACCTGTAATTCCAGCACTTGGGAGGCTGAGGCAGGGGGATCGCAAGTTCAAAGTTAGCCTCAGCAATGGCTAAGGCACTTAGCAACTCAGTGAGACCCCGTCTCTAAATAAAATACAAAAAAGAGCTATGGATGTGGCCCAGTGGTCAAGTGCCCCTGAGTTCAATCCCCGGTACCAAAAAATAAAAATAAAAAATGGAATACCAACCTGATTGCTGAGCTAGGCATTGGGGATACAAGATGAAACTGGAAAAGACTTCTTGTGTAGATAAAATAACATTTCCTATGTTATAGGAGTACACATTTTTCTAGTGACAAGACACAAAGATAGTATTTTTAAAATATTTTTCTCAAATTCATGTAGGGTTTGGGGAATTTAATATAAGATTGAAAAAACTGAACTGTGCAATACATATTTATGATAAAAATTAGAAAAAAAATCATTGAACATGTTCTTTCCAACCCATTGCCCTTGCCTGTTCAATTAACAAATGTTATGCATCATTGGATTTATACAAACAAAAGGAAGAATCTTAGGGTACTTAAAAAATCCAAAACAAAACAAAACAAAAAAAACAAGGACTAAGTGGCAGCAGAAAATAGTATTCATATACATATTCATATACAAATACTTACTATCACAATTTCCCTCCAATTCCAGTGTTTGGTCCAGGATAGGAGATTTTTTTTTTAACCTAATCTGTTATAAATTCTTTAAGAAACTGAGTCTTCTATAAATTATCTAAGCCTAGCAATTCTAAATAATTAAATAATTAAAAAAACAAAGTCACAAGATGTGGTGGAGGAGTCATTTGGCTGAAAGTGGGGTGGAAAGCCCTGCAGTCACCTGTGGGAGCTGGAGTCAGAGAAGTTTTAGGTAAAGAACTGAAAGAAACACAGAGGCTGAAATGAGGTGAGATGAAATTAGAGAAGTGAATAGAAGCAAGACTGATGAGCCTGGAAGGACAAGTTGAAACATTATTAAGGAGTGATGGTATTCATTTGCACTTAGAGATCACTATAAGTGCAGCACAGAAAACTGATCAAAGAAGGCAGGGCGGCCAGTTAAGATGCAAATAGCATTAGCAAGGGTAGGCTTTTCTGATGACTTGTGCTTTGGTGATGGTAATTATAATGGAAAAGAACGGCCCTATCTTAGTTATAACAGATAGGATGACTGTGGTACCATTCATGAGACAGAAACACTGAATCAGTATCAGGTGTTTGAAACTGCACTTCTAGTAGAGATTTCACAGGCAAAGCACAGAGACAGAAGAAACCAAATGATAAGAATTCTATGATGGAGTGTCTTGGCAGTGGAAGACAAGCTTGTGGAGGAAACTCAAATGCAGTAGCCAAAGTTGGAGGAGAAGACTTGGGGAATTCAGTGTCTCCAACTCATGGGACAGTGTGCTTACTAGTGTGGGGCTGGTAGGTCTGTCCACCTCATACATGGGAATCACCAATGACTTTAGCAGAGGTCTTTCTTTAAAAAGAAGAGAAAATCCAGACTGGAGTGGGCTGAGGAGGGAATGCTAAGTGAAGAAACAGACAAAATGAAAGAATTCCTCTGAGATGTTAAGGAATGAGAAAGCAAAATATAGAGCAGTATTTAGGGTCTGAGACTCAGACTTGGCCTTTTATCATGAACCTGTTTCCTAGTTATCTAATGTAGTAGTTTTGGAAAGTATTGAGGTACTCATCTTGTAGAAATGTATTTATTTTTTAAATACTTAAAAAATATACTTCCATTCTCATTTGTAGAAAGGAAATCATTATTGCTTAAGCTTTCTGTGTTAATCTAGGCTTTTACTGATGAACGCAGTAGTGCATAACTTTAATTAACTATATTATTTTTCTTAAATGATTCAATCACAAACTGTGTTAATACCATTTATATAACGTATTTTAATTTAATTCTGTGCCATTAACTGGGAAACATACCAATTTGTATGGATTATTATTTAATTATTTAGAATTATTTAATTATTTAGAATTGCTAGGCTTAGATAATTTATAGAAGACTCAGTTTCTTAAAGAATTTATAACAGATTAGGTTAAAAAAAAATCTCCTATCCTGGACCAAATTGGAAACATACCAATAACTTAATTGTTCTGTGAAAGAACTGCGATACTGATTGTGTTTACCTATAAATAACATGGATCATTATGATTCAGAATCACTGGATAATTAAGAATAATTAATTAAGAATAATTGTTAATTAATAATTAGTATAATTAAGTGGTCCTGCAAATGTGTTTTCTCTTCTATTGACTTAAGAGTCAGTGAATATTCTTGAGTGGAGGTATTATTACATGGTATCTGCGATGTGGTCCTGTCATAACAATATTTTTCCATTGGTTTTATGTCCAGAGTAAGTTGTTTCACTCTCTCTAATTAAAATATCATCTTAGTTGAAATAAAATAGAATATTTCCACATGAAAGGAAGGAAAGGGATGAAATATTTTCAATGAAACTTTATAGGAGTTAAGGATAGTGCTTTAATGGCATTAGCATGTTTTGAAATCAGATCACAAGCCCCATTAAAATTGTTATTTAGCTGTTCGAGGATTGTGAAAAAGGCACATAACTAAGGGTGGAAATCTTAATTAATAATTTTTTTCTACCTTGAAAATTCAACTATTGGGAAGTTACAAGATGTTTTAATAAGGCAGAATTAATTGGTAGAATTTTAAATTTAAGGGAAACATATGAGCATATGTGAAACTCTCCTGATGACACCCCCCCCCCCTTGGAAAGAAGTAGTAGAAATTTAAAGGGAATCAGATGCAAAAACATGTGGTGGGCATTTATGACAGTCACCTGATTATTTTGAACTTTATAATTGACTCTCCATTGTTTTCTTTATGAAACTTTTTTTTTTCATATTTAGTAATGTGCTTCATAATTTTTACTTAGGAATCTATTAAGTGACTAAATATACAAATTCATTCCTAATTCTTTTCATATTCTGATTAATTTTTAAATAAAAACTATGGTTGTCTTCCTTTTGTGAACACTGTGCTTTAGCAGTTAGTTATGAAGTCCTCTTAAGTATCAATCACCTATTCAATGAACTTGGGTTATAGGGTGTCTCATGTGCCAGGCTGTGTTACAAATTCAGGAAACTGTATTTGAAATGTGTAGCATTCATAAAGTTAAATAGACATTTAAACACATTGATTTAATTAGGGTTATATGTGCTTCAATACACAATGTGCAGATTGTAACGAGTACTTTAGAGAAGACCAATATAGTAAGCATAAGACAGATGATAAGGGAAGTCATTGGCAAGGCTTCAGAGAAAAGGTGACTCTTGAGGTGAGTTTTGACCAATAGTCATGATTTCCATAGATAAATAGTACTGAGGAGAGGGAAACGAATGTTTTCAGCAAAGGAAATGGTGTAAACAGAGACAGAAGCTCAACAATAACTGTTTTAGTCCAAGAACAACCAGATGTGCTCTGGCTGAAGATTGTGAGTGGAATGGAAGTGTCGTGACAAATAGGGCCCAAGTACGTAGACAGGGTTAAGGGCTTTTCACTGAAGCATTTATTCTGTAGTTCTTGAGCTATGGAAAGCTTGTGAAGCATTTTATTCAGAAACATATTGTGATAAGATTTAAATTGTAGAGACATTGACAAGGCAAGTATTTAGTGCAAATATGTGAAAGCCAGAGACCTATTAGGGGTCTACAGGAGAGTTAACACAGCTTAAACAAAAGGTGTTGATGGGTAACCATAGGACTGATCAGAGATCAGTTAAGGAGATAAAGTCTTCAGCTATATTAACTGTTTGGATGTATGGAGAGAAGGAGATTTTCAGGGTTCTGAAGAATGGTGCAGTTTTCTTCAACAGGGAACACAGCAAGAAGAAGCAGGGATATTTCAGGCAGATAGAGATGAATTGTGTTAATACATTCATTTTTTACCGATTGAGTTACAAGACGTTTTAATGAGGCAGAATTAATTAATAGAAATTGAAGTTTAAAAGAAACATAAGAGCATGTGAAACTCTACTGATGACATTGCTGCTTTAAAGAAGTGGAAAAGTTTAAATGGAATGATGGGGACAAACATTTGGTAGGATTTGCTTAAGACAATCACCAAACAAATTATTTTGAACTTAAAAGCTAGATGTCAAGAAATTATGGATATTTAAGCCTGATCTTCAGAGTCTATTCCAGATGGAGATAGAGATTAATGAGTTTACTATATGTCAAGCATTGTTTAACGTGCATTAATTCAATTATTCCTTATGGGAATTATATGAAGCAAACATTGTTATCTTCACTTTACAAATAAGTACCTACACACTATTAAGGAGCTGGTTTAACACTGCTTAACTAGTGAGGAGCAGTCAGAATTTTAATTTTATCTGAGTGGTCTGATTTCAGACCCCATGTCCTTAACTGTCATAGTGTATTTTTTCTTCAATGTCCGAGTCCCTGGAGTGTAGAAAGAAGCATCCTGGTGATTAAAAGTTTACTTAGAAACATGTAATAGTCTTTCAATCCAGATAATTAAAAATTATCATTTCTGCTTGTTTCTCTTCATAAATTTAGTATTTCTACTAAAGGAATCATTCTTCTAGATACATTGATTAACTTGGAGCATATTTGATTTGTTCTATTTCCTTCTTCCCCATATTTAAAGAATACTTAGTCTAATCAATCCTCTACATCTGGCTTCTAAGGATAAATTCTTAAGTTCCTATTCTCATTATCTCTTGCCTGCACTATTCTATTAGCCGCTAAGTTATCTCTTTCTCTTCAGTATCTCTGATTCCAATTTATCACACACACTATCTTCTAAAGTACAGGTCAGAAGATGCCAGTTCCATGAAGAAATTTATGATATGACATATAGATTAAGTAGGCCTTAATGACAGGGATTCTGTTTTTTATTTCTTTACCTCCAATTTGATTGCAGTTATTGGCACCTAGTAAATGCTTACTAAGATTTTATTGAATAGGTAGAGTCATAGCTTTCTCCCACCAGAATATGATGTATTTATATTTCTAATAAACTTTATCAATATCAAAATATGAATTGTTGACTGGTGATATTTTATAGTGTTATGCATAATAATTATAATTACTACAAAGAGATCCTGTTACTTGTCATTAAAATTAACTATAAATTACCTAGTATAATGTGCTATCTATACCAGAGTTCAATACATAATGGATGAGTGACTGGGTTGTACAGTCAATCAATCTATTAAACTATGGATAGTAATAGAACGATAATAAGAAGGAAATGTAAATTCTGATCAACTATAAGTAATGCATGTCTAAAATTTGGTAAATATTATAAATGAAAGTTTTAGAAAAGGTTTATAAAGTACATTTGTCTATAATATTCACATAAGTATAAAGAAATTAGCAATTCCTATTTTATTGCCATATTCACATTTTAAAATTAATTTTGACTTTTGTGGACATGCCGTATCTGTTTAACATTAAAAGTGGAAGAATAAATGCAAAATCAGCTCCAAATCCTTTCATGATTCTAATTCAATGCTTGGTTCAGTATTAACATTCAAAAACTGGTTCCTTAATATATGTTTTATATTTTATTTCATAACATTCAAAAAATGGTTCCTTAATATATGTTTTAGAGTAACTTTTTTTTTTCTTTCACAAAATATATTTAACTGACTCATTTGGCTGGCCAGGGAACTGTTGCAGATGTAATTTGTCTGAATTGGATAAGTATTTAAAAGTTAGTGTAGCTTAAATATGGAAAGGTTTGTTGGGAAATAATATAATCAAGTACATTGGTAACTGAGTGCTGTTTCTTGAATTAATGTCAGCACAAAGGCCACAGCCCTGTTCTCCTTGATCCTGTTTGAGTTCATACATTAATTAGTGACTTATGCAAGAGGGAGAAGGAGTTCAAATATGACATAAAGTCAATAGGACTATACAGAGAAAGAAAGGAAAGAGATGTTCAAATGATCCATTGAAAGACATCATCAGGATCTCAAGTGATCTTAAAGAATTTGAATAACAAGCTAAATTTAATGATGAAATTTAATAAGAATTAATGTACTTTATACCTAAAAATACCTACTCTTGAGATGACATAATTTACAAGAAGTACATGTTTAATAAATATTAAGGAGTTTAGCAGATTATGGACTCAATGAGTCTGCCAATAATAATGTGGCTACTAAAAATGCTGTTTCTATCTGGAAATGCTTTAAAGAGACATGGATGGAGCTCAAGCCAAGTTGAGGATAAGCCTATTATACTTCATATTAATGAAGCTTAAATACAAACAAAAATCACAGAAGTGTAAAAAGCATACCGAGAACTGTGTCTAGTTGCATGTTCTAAAACTGACATTAACTAAAGCATCCAGGATATGTTAATGGGATGATAAAGGTGGTTAGAAAACACATGTGATGAAAGACTGAAGATGGTAAAAATGTGTGTTCTGGAGATGAAAATAACATCAAAGACAGAAGATACCGAAGGATTTAAACTGTTTAAAGTAGAAATTAACCTTTCTCTAAGTGACCTCAAATGGAAGAATGTATTTGAGCCATAAAAATGGGAATCCCATCTAAATAAGTAAAACTTACTTCATAAAGAATGTGTTATATATATCAGTGATCCACTTTCTCTAGCCATGTTCAACCTGCCTACAGTTACTGACCCATAGCCTTTTTAAATTATTAATCCATTAAGTAGATTAATCCAACAAAGATTATAGCCATTATATATATATATATATATATATATATATATATATATATATATATATATATATATATACGGCAAAGATTGGTGTGAGTTCCTAGTATAAAACCTAACTGAACCATGCTTAATCCCTTTAAGTAGTTCATAGTCCAGAGAGAAAGTTTTATATTTATCCAAAGATGGTATTAACTGCTTCTGGATGTCTTAAAGTGAAACACTCAAATACATGTATGGCAGGCAGAATTGTTACAACTTCTGAGTTCTCCAGATAAATTAATTCTAAGATAACCTTCTTATACACCAGTTGTTTGGTCAAATGCTAATCTAGTACTCACTGGAAAAAGTATTTTGCAGCTATAATTAAGGAGCCAAATCAGTTGAAAAGAAATTTACCTTGAGTGCACCTGACCTAATCCAGTGATCCCTTAAAAGGGACTGGGCTTTTTGTAGAGGGAGAAATTCAAAGCACTATGAGGTTTTGATACCATTGTTGACTTGAAGTTGGAGAGGGCTATATGGCAAGGAATGCAGATGCCCTTGCCTCACTCCTCTGAACTCTGTTAACAAGAGTGAGCTTGTAAGCAATCCCATCATTGTCTGCACCAGTTTCCAAATGAGGAACCAGAATTGTTCATATCTAGACTGAAGTCTTGAAATTCCCTGAGTTGAGAACCTACTTGCTCCTTGCCATATTTCTGACCTTCAGAGCAGCCAACTCTGACACTTAGGTATTAAGTCACCAAAAATGTGGCAATTTGTTTTGAAATAATGGATAACTAATATGATATAGTGGTTGGCTATTGTCAGATATGTACAGGCATCAGTTGAGAAAGCAGCTAAGATGTGATTTGAAGGTAAAGACATGCTCTCTTTTGTCTCTGAAATGCAGAATGGAGATATAATGGAGGAATCAAATCACAAAAGAAATCTATTCAATTTTTCCTTAGTCAGCTTTGTGTGGTGGTGACCAAAATGCTTGACAATAGAGGAAAAAAAGTTTGAATGGGGCTCATGATTTCAGAAGTTCAGTTCATGGTCAGCTAACACCTTAGCTCTGGGCCTGAGGTGAGGCAAACAATCACAGCAAAAGGGAGGGGCATAGGAAAACTTCTCAGCTGGTGATAGACAGGAAGTAGAGAGCAGAAGGAGCCAGGGACAAAATATGATACCCAAGGCTCAACCTCAGTGATCTACTTTCTCTTGCCATGTCCTCCCTGCCTACAGTGACTGACCCACAGCCCTTTCAAATTATTAATCCATTAAGTAGATTAATCCACCAAAGATTATAGCTATTATAATGTAATCATTTGGCAACCTGAATTAACACAGGAGTTTTTGAGGAGATGTTTTAGATCCAAATCATAACAAAGTTATTATAAAGCAACTGTGAAGTATATCAGATAAATCTATAAACAACATACAATTTCTATATCATATCCATCATCTCAGGTGACAATTAGGAAGAAATAATAAACACACTAATGAAAAAATAGCTGAATACTTTCAGAACCTATTAAGTCCCTGCATTTCCTACAAAGCACACCTTATAAATCTTAAATTGAGCAACATATACATCACTTATGGTAACTTTGTTGTTATCCTAAAACAATTTAAAAACTTAAAACAATTTGTTTCTATACTGGGACACAATGGGTTTAAACATTTTTTATTGTTTTATGATTATAAAGAATGAAATTCTGAAACAGGTACTGTCTTAAGGTACTTTCATAGGAAAAGAAGAAAATATATATTCCTAAAACTATACATCCATAAGAAAGTTTACCCCTGTATTATGATTTTTATCTTTCATGTGTTTAGCAAATATGTCATGATTGCCCAGAAATGAATGAGTTATAAGTCTTCCAGTTTCAAATTTATGATTGGATTTCAGATTTTAAAAATATTATTCAAATTTAAAACACTAAAAACATTGTTGCTGGCTTTTTCAAAAAGATGTCAAAAAGAAGCCAGAAGTATTTTTGAAACTCACTATATCTTGGTGGATAATTGAATTGAAAATCCTTTAGCTGTGGCACTGTCATTCCATTGACTTTGGCATGCATTTAGGAGTACAGGACACCCTACGTCAGAAATGCTTTCTGAGACATCAGACCAAATATATGTTATTATTTTATATTTTCTGAAAAATTGTTTCTTAGAAGTAAGTAATAACTAAATGCCTGACTAAATGAAGACTGAAACAACAAAATCCCCAATTTCCCTGTTCAAATAGTCCAAGATTTTGAGGAAAGTACAACTTTCAAATTTAAGTGATTATAGGAATACGACTATTATGAGAAGATGAACCTCAACCATAATGGGGTCTTGCATTGATTACAATGAAGATGGTTTTATTTCTTTTTTCTTCGAAAAGCATATATCTACTTATATATGTATATATATGTGTGTGCAGGTTCACAAGATATTTGGTGGCATGGAAGGGTGAAGAAAAGTGCTTCACAAAACTCTCTGAATTGTTATTTTGCTTCAATTTTTTAGAATAGATTACAGTATGATACTGTGCTATCTGTCATCAGGCCTGAATTTGCAATAATTCTGCAACTTGCATTCTTTTTATACACATTGACCATAAGTTGTGAATCACTCTCTATTTACAAGGTGGCATTACAAAAGTGTCTCATTTACAACCACAGTCTACTCATATGCAAGCATTCAGTATTTCTCTTCTCAGTTGTAAAAATGTACTTATCTGAAGATAAATTTCCATTTAGCTTGAAATGCTTTGCTGTTTCTCACTTTGCTGGTTAGTGTGCAGTGATTGGCAAGTTCCCCTGTAGACAGGGCACCATCTTTATGTGTAGGTTTAGAAATAAGCACTCAATAAAACTTAGCCAAAAGGAAATATAGCAATCTGTTTTGAAATTCAATAAATTCAAAAGCCACACCACTTACCAAGGCCTGTGGGAGCATACAAATCATACAACATCACTGTACAATGACAAATATTTCAAGCAGTTAGGAATGGCTAAGAGCACATTGCTGAAAGCCTGTCCAAAGATGGGCAATGCAGGATGCCCTAGTCAGAGCTGGTGCAAGGTCTTTGGAGTATTTTGTTTTCATTAAAAAATAAAACAAAGCAAAAAAAAAAAAAAAAAAAAAAAAAAAAAACAAAAACAAAAAACCAAAAAAGCGTGTTCCCAGCTTATTATAGGGCTCAGAGTCACTAGATATCATCCCAGGCTCAACTCAGTTCTGTCACCACCTTCTTTTATTACTTCATCTGCTCTTGGATGCCTGTTTTTCCACCAGCAAAAGAGAAGAGAAAGAAATGACCTGTAGTGGGAATGTGGGACATGACCCAGGGTTGGTGCATAGTGTAATCTGTTCCGGCACTTCCTTGGTTTATGGGGCGTCAACCTCAGGGCTCAAGGCAGAGCAACCACATTCAACCCCTCATGTAATAAGTGGAGGCATTGGTGTTGTATTTCCTTCATCTTTGTTCTTATTTTCCCTCCCTGCTGTTAGAGGATATATTCTGTTCTTTTTCCAACTCCTTAAACTTATGACTTAATTCATTTGTTTTCGGTATTTTCTCTTTCCTATATGGACGTTTTAAGCTTTAGCTTGTATAAGGTATTATCTGTAGCATTTTATTCATTGTTTGATACTTAGTAATTTCACTTTTATTATGATTGATTCCTTGACTCATCAGCTATTTAGAACTATTTATTTTAATTGTCTTTTTGCTATAAATTTCAGATTACACTTTTGTCAGTGATAGCTAAAAGATAATTTTTTATCTGCATGAAACTGATTTTTAAAAATTTGATATCTTATTTTTTATTTCATAATTATGGCTTCCTTCATGGTCAATTTTGCAAATCTTTACCATTATCCTATTATTAAATTTGGAAATGATACACTTTCTTCTAATGTATTATTCTACTATTAACTTAATGCCATCTTGTCTGTATTACAGTGGTTGTTCTGGAACTTTTGACAGGTATATATTTAATAAAATTTAAAATTAATTACTATCCTTAAATTCTAGGTGAATAAAACAAATATCTAAACATGTTTAATATCACTTATTCCTTTCAGTTTACATGTTATTTTTTTTTTTTGGTCAAGTATTTCTTGGCTAATTCTTTTGCTACGCAAATAACATATTGCTTTGTGTTGTTAATTTTTATTCAGATTTAGCCAAATAAATTTTAAGATGTTTTTGCTTATTCTTTTAAAAAAATTTTTATTGTTTTAATTAGTTATACATGATAGTAGAATACATTTATCCACTTTGATATATCATACATAGATGGGATATAATTTCTCATTTTTCTAAATGTAGAGGTTGCAGATTCATATTTGTCATGTAGTCACATATATACATACAGTAATAATGTCTGTTTCATTTCACTATCTTTTCCATCCCCACATCTTCTCCCTTCCCTCCCTTTACTTCCCTCTACCTAATCTAAGGTAATGCTACTTTTCCCTAGTGTCCCCCACCTTATTGTGAATTAACATCCTCATATTAGAGAAAACATTGGACCTTTGGTTTTGTGTGATTGGCTTATTTTGTTTAGCTTAATATTCTCCAACTCCAGCATAATTCTAAATGGAGAAAAATTGAAAGCATTCCCTCTTAAAATTGGAACAAGTCAAGGATGTCCTCTTTTACCACTTCTATTCAATGTCATCCTTGAAACTTCTAGGCAGAGCAATTGGACAAAAGAAAGAAATTAAAGGGATACAAATAGGTAAAGAAAAACTCAAAACTATTACTATTTGCTGATGGCATGATTTTATATCTAGAAGATCCAAAAAATTCCACCACAAAACTTCTAGAACTAATAAATGAATTCACCAAAGTAGCAGCATATAAAATCAACACCCATAAATCAAACTCATTCCTATACATCAATGATAAATCCACTGAAAGAGAAATTAGGAAAACTATGCCATTCACAATAGCCTCAAAAACAAAACCAAAAACAAAACTGGGAATCAATCTAACAAAAGTGGTGAAAGACCTCTACAATGAAAACTACAGAACACTGAAGAAGGAAATTGAAAAAAACAACTTCAGAAGATGGAAAGATCTCCAGTGCTCCTAGATAGGCAGAATTGATATTGTCAAAATGCCCATACTATCAAAAGCATTATACAGATTTAATGCAATTCCTATTAAAGTCCCAATGTCAATCTTTATAGAAATTTAAAAAAAAAATCATGAAATTTATTTGGAAAAAATAAGAGACCCAGAAAAGCTAAAGTAATACTGAGCAAGAAAAGTGTAGCAGGAGGCATCACAATACCTGACCTTAAACTATATTACAGAGCTATAGTAACAAAAATGGCATGGTATTGGCACCAAAATAGACTTGTAGACCAATGGTACAGAATTGAGGACACAGAGACAGACCCACATAAATATGGTTCTCTCATGCTAGACAATTGTGCCAAAAACATTCACTGTAGAAAAGATAGCCTATTCAACAAATGGTGCTGGCAAAACTGGAAATCCATATGTAGCAAAATGTATCTCTCACCATGCACAAAAATCAACTCAAAGTAGATGAAAGACTTAGGCACTAGAATAGAGACCCTGCACCTAATAGAAGAAAACATAGGCCCAAATCTGCACCACATTAGCCTAGGATCTGACTTCCCTAACAAGATTCCTAAAGCACAAGAAGTAAAATCAAGAATCGATAAATGGGATGGATTCAAATTAAAAAGCTTCTTCTCAGCAAAGGAAATTTCTCAGCAAAGGAAACAATTAGTAATGTGAGGAGAGAGCCTACAGATTGGGAGAAAATCTTTACTACATGCACCTTCGATAATGCATTAATCTCCAGGATATATAAAGAACTCAAAAAACTTAACACCAAACACCAAAAAATAAAAAACCAAATCAATAAATGTGCTAAGGAACTGAACAGACACTTCGCAGAAGAAGAAATACAATTGATTAACAAATATATAAAAAAGTGTTCAATATCTCTAGCAATTAGATAAATGCAAATCAAAACTACTCTAAATTTCATCTCACTCTTGTCAGAATTGCTTATTCTTATTACTCATTCCTGAATTTTACACCTCTATTGAAGGTTTTCTAGTGGTAAAAAGTGCTTTCAAATTTTGTATAAAACTTATTTGCTGGGGGCCGACCTCCAGCTGGGGGTACAATGCGAGCGCTCAGCGAAGTACGAAGGCAGTGGAGCAGCAATGAGGAAAAAATAACACACCGACACATGAGTCAGATTGTGGAATCTTCTTCCTTTACTTTCACTTTGTTGTAGGTTTTAAGCATAATTTTTGGCAGTACAGATTGTTTATACTTTCTTTGGTGATTTCATTACAGACACGACTTAATTTATAGATTACATTTTAAACATATTAAATTTCTTATTTTATATATTTCAAGGTTTTGAGGTCACTTGCACCTTTTCAAGGCCCTGTACGTGACTGACTGGGCATATTATAATTTCGTCATTATTTATCTAATTAGTTTGGGTGAAAATTTATTTCTCATGGATTCCCTGAAAACTGTTTTCTCTGCACACCATTCAGGCTGTCTGATAAAAGTCAACTTTCTCTGAGACTCCAAAGCACTATTGTTTTTCTTTTATAGCAGTTTTTTATAAAACCTAGAAGCAGGGGAAAGAGGGAGGAAAGGCTGAATGTTAGCTCATGAAGGACTTTTTGCTCTAAGGGATTTATATCTACTTTAAAAGTAAGAGAAATTTATTTTTAATCACAAAAAAACTCCTAAAGCTTATTAACTAGAAATTAAGTACTTATAGAAAAAGATTTGTGTTACTCCTTTTATGTTAGGTTTCTTAATTTTCAAGAAAAGATAAATGTACAGAGTTAGTCTGGATCTAAATACTTGAAATAGTGACACCTGGTGGCCATATATGTGAATAAAGAACTGAACAGCAAGTAAATAGAAGTCAAAGTTAACTCTTTCAGCACCATGCTATCCTTCATGAAAAAAGAGAGGGCTTTATCAACAGAAAGGTTATAGGGAAGCATAGAGAATATGAGCAGATCACATTGGAGTAACAGCCATTAGCCAATCCTTGTGGTCGTTTGATTTTTCATCATATGTCAGGGCAACACCCTGAGCCAGCCCAAGTCCATATATCAGGAAGTCTGACGTGTTCTCAATGTCCCCAACATTTCTTTCCCCCTTTTCTGTTGATGGGAGTCCCCCCTACTCGAGAATGTGCCTGTCTTAGGTTGTCTTATCTCTTAAGATCTTACTCGTCATTGGCTGCCACTCTAGCACTTCAGGTGGACTTACCCAAGGTCAGCAAACCATGGTGGCCCGGGGGAAGACATGGGACAGAACAGTCGCCTTTGGGAAGGCTTCCCATGGATGATTTAGACTTCCACTTTTTGTCAAGGACCGTGGCCTAGTTCATAGGGCTCCTGACCATCATTGCTGAGGGCAGCATATTGTTGGCGGACCACCATAGGCTGTACTGATTTTGCCCTGTCCTTAAGGAAGATGCCACTACGATGCTATAGAAAATGCTACAACACTTATTGTTTCACTCTTGTTGAAAAACATTATATCCTCTCTTTTCTCTTTTCTCAGCACTTTGAAGACATCTTTTCTTGTTTGTGTTGTCACTATTCATATTAAAATATTTAATATGTGTGAAACTACAGTCTGCTGTGATTCTTCTCAATTTTTACTTTTGAAAATTTTTACCTAAGAAAGGCTGCGAAAAAAATTATCCTCTTTAGTCATCTTTTTCCCCTAAAGTTTGATAACAAATAAGTTAAAATGAATTATCTTCATAAATACAGGCATAGTACCCTGAATTAAAAAATATAAATTCCAAAATGCTCTAGAATCCAAAAGTTTTTGAGAAACATGATACAATGGAAAATTTCACTTCATGAAACTTTATGTCATGTACAAAATTATTTAAAATACTGTCTAAAATTACCTTCAGGCTCTGTGCATATAAGGGATTATATGAAAAATAAAGACATATATATTTGCATCCCATCCCAAATACATCTAATTTCATAAATGAAAATATTCAAAAATCTAAAAAAATATAGAATCTGAAACATTCCAGGTGTCAGGCACTTGGGAGAAGGTGTACTCAACCAATCTATGAGTACCTGGCATCCAACTTTGAAAAAAAAAAGTGGTTCTAAGAAAAAACACAAGAAAAAAAGACAAAAAAGAAGAAGAAAGAAATTTTAAGTAATTTATAAAAATTTCAAGAGAAACTGGCAAAATAATTAAGGAAGTATGTTTCCCTCTCTACTGAGAATTTTCATATTACTGAACTTACCTTGAAGGGTCCAAATAAATGGCACATTTTAGAGTTCTACTAAGCCAGCAATGTGAATCTGACCCCTAAACTTAGTGTGAGAATAGAACAGACCATTTCCTAAGCTTATGCTATAACTCCTTACAATTTCTCCAGAATCAACCTGCCTCATAAAACATTCTTAACATGGTAATTTGTTATGTCACTTTTATGAGCTTTCAAGTATCAAGCTGCAGGTACATCAGCTGTTTGGATGTCCTGGCCTGCCAGTCATAGATTTTAATTGCTCCCTGTGCTTAAACCATGAACTGTTCTTTGAATCAGTTAAGAAAATCTCTTTCTTTTGCTATTTCATATTCTAGTGATGAATGATTGTTGTCTTTGACTACATTGGTTTCAAGTTTCGGTTTAGTGCCTCAAAGCGTGATTCCTAGGGACAGTTACATTGCATAAAATATTGCAGCAATATTTCTCCAAATATGACAGTTGGAGTCAAGAAATTAGACAATTATGTCTAAATATGACAAAAGAAACAAAATATACAGTAAATATTCAGTTTTCTCTTAGGTACCTAATAACACCAAAATGTTTCCAGTGTTGATCTCTACCCTTTCCTATTAACTATTTGTGAGTAGAAGCTAGTAACAAAACTCAGAAAGCTGGTCCTCAAATTGTATTATAAATTTTCAGTTTCAATAACTTTTCCTTATCTTCACTCCTAGTTAATTTGATCAGTAGCAGAATTTTAGGGTTTCTATATAACATTTTATGCATTTGTAAAATATTCTACCCCTTGCACAACACTAGATACACAAATATGTGAAGCATATACATTATTTTTGCCTGTTATTTTCAGCAGTAAATATAAACTGATTTAAATTTCTCATAAGTTTGATGGATTAAGGAAACCCACATCTAAATTTTTTTTTAATTTTTAACATATGTTTAGTGCATGACAAGTTAAAATTAGAGTAAACTCCTATGGAAAAAATCAAAGAGAGGTGAGACTTCATCAGTCCCTTCTACTAACAAAACTTGAATCTAAGAAATATGGCTACTTACTAGCACTACAGTATGGAGGCAGAATAATGTACATAAAATGGGAGAAGCTGGCAAAATCACCAGGCCCCTTAATTTCAGGAAATGAACAATTCCTGCCCTGAAACAATTCTACTGTAAACTCACTTGGGTTAACAAATCATCTATTGCATGTCAGTGACTGTAATGGACCCTTACTTCTAGTGTTCATTACTGTGTGCTTCATGAAACAGAATATTCATAAGCACACAAGTAGAAGTAATAGAAGCACAAGTAGACATTCTTTTTATTCAGTACTTGTTTAAACTTTTTCCCTTCCTCAAATGGTGTCAGGAAGAATTAAATTTTATGTTTTACAGAGAGGACAGGAAAGGTTAACCATTTGTGATATCAATACATCCCCCACCCCTTTGGCATATTGCAGTAAGGAGTTTCAGATTCAACTTCTCTGGAAGGAGACATGTGTGTGTGGGGGGGGAAGCAGACTTCCACATGGTAGCAGGTACTGTGTTTTACCTATCTCAGATAGTAGCACTATCTCCTTTCCCTCCTAAAACTAGCATCAGGTACTTCCAAAGGCATAGAGGGTCTTATTTTGCTCCTTCACTCACCATATACTGGGAATGGCTCTCTAGCCTTAATTAAAAGGAAACAGAAGCAAAAAATAAAGCCCAACAGCTGACATGTACTGAATGTTGGCCAAGTGTCAAAAGATTAAATGTTCAACATTATATTAATTAAATGTTCAACATTATATTAATTAAATGTTCAACATTATATTATCCACCACAAGCAGTGGGTGTGCCTATAATCTCAGGAGCTTCAAAGGCTGAAGCAGGAGGATCATGAGTTCAAAGCCAGCCTCTGCAAAAGTGAGGCACTAAGCAACTTGGTGAGACCCTGTCTCTAAATAAAGTACAAAATAGTGATGGGAATGTGGCTCAGTGGTCTAGTGTCCCTGGGTTTGGTCCCCAATTACCCCCTGCCCTGCCCCTCAAAAAAGAAAAGGATTTGGTCATCCCACCAATTCTAGAGTCATATGCTATCCTTCCCCATTATAGGGACATGTATGGAAACTGAGGCTTAGACAGGTAAAGTAATTTGTCCAAAGTCACACATTTAGAAATAAATGGAGACAATTTAACTTTGAAGACTATACTCTTAATTAACATCCTAGACTGCAATGCTTTTGTATGAAATCAAAGTTCATACAGAGAATTTTGTGCATGTATGTATTTGACTGTTTCTATTACCTGATAGTCATTGCTTCTCCACCAATATTATGACTGGAAGAATTCTACTGCTATTTCAAATTTTTGCTGTATCTTTTACCATTCTGCCTTTCCCAAAGACCAGTTTAATTAAATGCATCCTGTTTTCTTCTCTCAGAAAAGCACCCATTGTGATCTCTAGTTATTTCTCCCCTGCCCTCCTTTAAGTGACTTTCTAGAGTGAAAAAAATAGTCTTATTTCCCAAAACTTCTTCATGATCATAATTATGATTATTATTATAGTTGCCTCTATTGTTATTGTTATTATTTTAATCACACACTACTGTTTAAAGAGCTCAATGTTTGTTTTTTAAATGGACAGTTTATTTCTAGATTATTTTTTACTTATTTCTTTCTCTCTTTCCTTATTGAAAACTGGTTTCACTGGTCACTTATTGTCCAGAATTCTTGCTTCCACAGTATCAACTTTGTCTGTTTGTGACAAACTTCCTATTATGATTAAAGAAATATTTTTCAGTCCAACATTTTAGGTTTTAGTTGGTGGAGAATTTTAGGATTCCTAAACCACCCATCCTGCTGGATATGGAAGCCAGGTTCCCACTGTGATTCAGTTCCTGATGATAATTGTGGACCAAACAATATCTTAGGATTTTAATAAAGTAGTCAAGAGTTGGTTCTGTTAAAATTTTTGAGTTCTTAATCAATATTTAGGTGTTGGCTAGACCACCTATGTTTTAATCACAAGCTCAAAAATTCCTGAATTTTTGAATTTATATAATTATTTTATCTTTAAGCCTCAGTTTCCTTACTTGCAACAGAGGAAATATATTATTATTATTATGTACTAATATATTATTATTATAATGTACTAAGAATTGAACCCAGGGCTTTTCACATGCCAGGCAAATGCTCTACCACTGAACTACATCCCCAGCCTCAATTAATACTTTGTTGAGAATCAATGAATGTTTAACTTCTGATTGTTCACAACTGCCTTTTGGTTTTTGAAATCTGTTTGCTTCTGTATCCACCCTATTCTGCTATATGTTGGCAGCCTTTCCAGGTTTGGGAGTGATGCCCTGTCAATTTGTGTTCATAAGTCCCCAGATCACCATAGGTTTTAAATAAATCTTTTTCTAATCAGCACTTTGAAAATGGAGCTTCATGCCTTACTGCAGTCAGTTATGTAGATGGCTGTCACTAAGGCCTTCTCATTAGCTATAATCACCTTCCCAGAATGGCTTTTCTTTCCTCAGCTTTATTTACCAGGGTAGAGCCCTTCAGGACCATATGTTGCTACAGAATTGTGCTTTCCCCTAGAAGTAGTAGGATATCATTTTTTTTTAACACCATGTTATTTACTGGTCCCTTGGTTATACCAAAAACAAAACAACAACAACAAAAACAAAAAAAAAAAACTAGGATTCTCACACATGGTAGCAATTGTAGCTCTGGTAGCTGAAAATTTACTACAGGCCAGCATACATTTACAAGCTGGTTTTCAGATCTCATCTCAATGTCCTGGTATTGTAGCAGAAGTCTATTTGAGCTTGAATCTTGAGCATGCTCCAGAGCTGGACATTCATGTGTGTGTGTATATGTTGATCTGGATGAACCATAATCCGGGATAATCATGCTTTCAAATTTAGGTATGTTTTTAATATTATCATTGGTGTCACATGTCTGTGATCATTTTCCCGCTGGTAAACATCACCTTCTTTACAAAATCATCATGCAATTTTCAGGCTTTAGAGATAAGGCTGTCTCTGCCAGAGCACTTAACCACAGGTGTAAAAATGTGATTAAAAAGAGACTGCATAATTAATTAGGAGTTAATTAGAATTAATTCGTGAATTCTTAATAGCAAAATTACACAAGCATTATGTTTTGTTTTGATATCCCAAGCTTTTGAAAGGTACTATATAAATGCAATTTGCTTTTCACATCATTCATGCCTTGTATTTATGACATTGAAAATGTGTATTTATACTGAACTAAGCTTATTAATAAAATACTAAATATAAAATATCTATTAAATAGAGCTACATTTCCATCTACCAGATAACTGCATTTCTGTGTTTTCCTTTAAATGTGTACCTATGCTGATGAGATGCAAGTTCTGTCTGTATGTCTGAGTAAGAGAATTAAGTGTAAAAATACAAACTTTTTGACTGCTTAAAGTACAAAATTGTAAACAGTTTTAAAGAATATTTTTATTGTAGTTTAACAGTACTTAAATTAGACAGTTTGTGAAAGTGAATTGCTTGCTAGTTGTAGTACATTCATTATGTGTTGGTAATTTAAAGAACAACTTCCAAGACTCACAGAGATGGTTATTTGTTAATTATCAGAATATGCTGTTGCTATAAGCATTTCATCCTTCACGTTGCCCTCTACATGCAATCGCCAGATCCAAAGTTGGGTAGTAGACTATGGTGCATACCATTATGAAGACCAAGACTTAAAACCATTGGGAAAACAAGTAGGACCCTGTCCTTACAAATATAAGCAAGGAAAGGGTAAACCTCCCATCCCCTAAGCTTCTATCTTTTACATATTTGTTAATAAAAATAAATGATTTTAGGGCAGTGCTGTCAATCATTTATTTATCATTATGTCTTTTGGGGATTTTCTTATATGCAGATTCTGCTTAGTGGATTTGAAGTGGAGCCCAAGACTTCATATTTATAATAGTCTTGTAATGCAGATTCTATTGTGTACAGACCACACACCTAGAGTATTAAGACTTTAGGACAAAGGTCTGCAGGCTTTTTTTATTAAAAGTGTGTGTGCAATTTATGTTTATTCATCTTCTGTTTTCTTCTCTTCCCTATATCTCTATCACCTATCCTCATTTCTCATGTTGAAGAACTCCTAGGTAATATAAATATTATATAGTGTTTAGCATACTCATAGAACCTTCAAGAGACTCCTCAAAGACCAGAGTTGTAAAGTAACAAGCATTCCTTATTCTTTGGGTAATTTCTTCCTTGTTTGTTTTTCAACTACACATAATGCAAATACTCAAATAATGCCCCACCATTAATTAGCCAGGCATTTTAGTCATCCTTTTGCCACTGCGAGCAAAAGACCTGAGAAGAACAATTAGGGGAGGAAAAGTTTATTTGGGAGCTCATGGCTTCAGAGGTCTCAGTCCAGGGATGATCAACTCCATTTCTCAGGGCCTGAGGTAAGGCAAGACATCATGGAAGAAAGTTGTGGTGGAAGAAAGTGGCTCAGGACATGGCACCTGGAAGGAGAGACAGATTAAGCTCAGCTCACAAAATACATACTCCAAAACCATACCCCCAGGGACCCACTTCTAGTCACACCCTACCTGCCTACAGTCACCACTCTATTAATTTCTATCAGAGTACTAGTGCACTGATTATGTTAAATCTCATAACCCAATCGTTTTACCTACATATGAGTCTTTTGGGGACACATAATATCTAAACCATAACATAGGTCATTATCGGATACCAAAGTTGAAAAGTGTGATTAGATTCCTCACATCCAACACTTTTGCTTATTGGGGCTATGATTAGACTCTCCCTCTGGATAGATTTTTTTATCTTCCAATTGTAGCCTCCTGTGCAGTATATTAGACAACTTCAGAATTACCATTTATGTAAATTGGTAAAGTAGTTTCACATTCTCTATTCCATAGTAAGCAAATGTAGTATCAATGTCTATAGTAACCTGTACTTTATTTCTGCACTTCAGGTGAAAGAAAATTAGGGAACATGCCAAATTTTGTTGGTATTAAGTCTTAGTCCATTTTCTGTTGCTAAAACAGAATACTTCAGCCTGGGTAATCATAAATAATAAAGCTCATAAGCTGGGTGTGGTGGTACACACCTGTAATCCTAGTGACTTGGGAGGCTGAGACAGGAGGATCACAATTTCAAGGCTAGCCTCAGCAACTTAGTGAGGATCAAAGCAAACCTGATTCAAAATAAAAAATAAAAAGGAGTGAGGGTATAACTCATTGGTAAAGTGTCCCTGGCTTCAATACCCACAGCCTCATCCGCCAGGCTGAGAAGTCCAGGAGCACGGGGCTGACATCTGCTCAGCTTCTGGTGAGGGTCTTTTGCCACATCATAATGTGGCAGAAAAGAAGAAGGGCAAGCAGGAGTATATGGAAGAGAGATTACACAGGGGGCCTGACTCTATAATAACCTACTCTAGTATTAACTAATCCAGTCCTGGGAGGGTGAGCCCTCATTCACTCCCATGAGAAAGGCAATAATTCCTCTTACAGACCTAATCACCTCTTGAAGACACTAGCTCCCAACACAGCTACACTGGCAATTGAAATCAACATGTGTTTCACATGGAACAAATCACATAGCAGAACATTTAATTTTGTTAACTACTAGGAGTCTTTCTATTCCCAGCAGTGCTGGGAATTAAGCCCAGGGTGTCATGTACTGTAGGTAAGCATGCTGTACCACTGAGCTATATCCTCAGCCCCATTATTAACTATTATGATCATTAACATCAGCATATGATACTGTTCTATCACTATTGTATCCTGAGTAATTTGATTAGTAGTCAAGAATTTTGAAAGCATTTTTTATATAAACTCTTCTTGAAATACAAGATACATAAGTTAGACAATGTTAATAATGAAAATTATGAATTAGGGCAGGATTAGAAAAATTATAGCTAATGGCCAAATAATCTCATCTGTGTAAGGCTAGCAAGCTGATTATATTTTTACTTTTCTAAATTGTTAAAAAAATGTCAAAAGAAAAATAATACTTTGTGACTTGAAAACAGTATGAAATCCAAACTTGTTTCCACAAATTAAGTTTTATTGGAAATGGCCACACTAGTTTGTTTTTGAATTATGTATGGCTGCTTTGCCCTATCATGGCTGAATTGCTTAATGACAAGCACTATGGAGCCCCTCAAATCTAAAATATTTGCTATCAATTTACCAGATGCTATGGTAAAACCTATGCTATAGCATCAATATTCCACAATTCATGCTATGTACTTCAGTTGAACTGGATTAGAGCTAGCATTGATTAATTAGTTAAAACAATGTACCTAAGAATGCTGAGCACAATGGAAGTGGTATCTGGAAGAAAGGATAAAAAAATAGTAGAATATCTAGATCTTGTGTAATTCAAAATACAAGAAAAAATTTCATACATTATAATACATTGTGTATATTCTTTATATGCAAGAGCTTTGCAGGCCTTTTGGCCTCTACTACAACTAGTCAACAGGTATTCTCTCACAACTCTCAATTACTGTTTGAAATAGGCACTATTGCTATCCTCCTTTGGGATATAAGAAATTGAGACTTCAATAGGTTAAATAATTTTCCCAGAATCACCCACCCAGCATAGTGAAGTCAAGATATGAATAGAGTTTGCCTCTTAGGATCAATGTTTTAAACATATAATTGAATCCACCTACATTTTGCAAAGAAAGTACCAAATTTCTTGTACAAGTATTGATCATCTTGTAGTCTCTATGTGGGTAATTGAGTTGGTCACTTGCTCATGATCTTGTGATCTTCTGGCCTGAATGTGGTCTTGGTCAATTTGAGATGAAATGGAACTCCTGTAGATTATTATTAATGTCACTGAGGTGTGCCTTTGTTTCAAAATTTTTTTATATTTTCCTCTGTGTTTGAGTGGTTGTGAAATAAAATTGAAGCAGGAAGGTTGAAGTTTAATTCTATGGAGACTTTGGGGAAAGCTGAAGAATATTTTCGTTTTACAAAATAAGGGTCTTTGCAGAGCAGAAATGATGTAGGATGATGTCTCAACAAGGAAATGATGCATTATACTTTGCATAGCACATAAGTTACATCATTTTAACTATTTTAAGTAGATGATTTTTACTTGAAAACATTTTTTACTGTGCCCTATTTGTGTACATATGCATATAAAATCAGGCGAAAGGGGGAATGGCCACAGCTTTATTACTAAAATTATGTGCACTACCAGCTTTCTTCTCCACTAAAAATTTGTCAAGCAATAGAAAAATAGTTCATATGCATAAAATAATTAGTGACATCAAGACTAGGACAATCACTTAAATCCTGGCCAGACTACCTTGGAGTAGATCATTTCTTTGTCCCTGACTCAGTTAACTGTGATGGTGCATTGCTTGTTGCCTAGAATAAGTAAATTCTGCTTACAGTAGACATAGTGTTTATGTAATCCTACTGGTGAAATAAAATCTATTGTGATAGATGTGGAATTAAATGTAGAATAAAATGTTCTTTTGTTTGGAATTGAGGAAATAACCAGGAAAGTGCTTTGAATTCTCTTGAGTATTTCATTTTTTCCTTATTGTATCAGAGATCATCTTTGCTGACCTTTAGGCAGGTCTCCTTATAGAGACCTTTGCTCAAATGATGTGTGAGGGTCTCTTGAGTGAGTAATTGGGCATTTACCAGGAAACTTTATTTTGAGAATGGACAATAACTTAATTCTGTATTTGGAAATGCCTCCTATAATGTAGAGAATTAAAAAAAAAAAAGAGTATAGTCAAGCCAATTCCCATTGCCTGAGCACTGTTCTTTCTTTCAGTGTCAGGCACTTTTTGTAAACAGATCATGTTATTTATCTGTATTCTTTTCTTCATGCACAGCAGAAATGTTTCTTTTCCTTTAAAGAGAAACTAAAATGTGATATTATAAATCCTCATTAAGACAGTGGGAGTCAAGCGCTTAGCATTATATTCAGATGATAAAAATGTAATAAATTTCTAGCAGAACTTGCTTATTATGGTTGGCCTCAAGTATAAAAATCATTTAAATTCAAACAGCACTGCCCTCTGCTATGAAAAGTTGCCCAGAGTGTAAAGGATTATCTCCAGGGCTATTCATTGATGTGCATTAAACCTTGGTAGAAAACATATTTCCATTGACAATATAAAAAGGAAAACCAGAGTGTTTTATAGAAAACTACTCATTTCAATAAACAGTTTCAAAGTGATCTCATTAGATAATTGAGGCTTTTCAAATATGCATTTACAGAAAATTAGAACACAAAAACTAATAATGACATTCAATAATGCTTTACTATGAGAATAGCCTTGACTGCCACTCTAAAAAAATGAACAAATAATTATTAATGCCCCATCATCATATTTTATCATTTTATTAGATGTCTTGGTCTTTTAAGTTCCCAGTAACCTGATAGAAATTTAAGTTTTGACTTAGTGGTACTGTGAATAACACAAATTTCATATTGGATTTGATTTTATTAACCTAAGGAATATAAGAAAAACACACACACACACACACACACACACACACACACTCCAAAGTTGCTCTTAAAGGGGGGAAAAAGCACTCAGAAAACTAGAAAACATTGGGAGGGTAAAATAATTTCCATGACCTATTTCTTTCTTTTTTTGCTCAAAATTTACATTAAATTGTAACATTGTATAACATTAATTATCAAGATGTAAATTACTTATTCTTATGTTATTATACACATACTATGTGATGTAGAAAGCCTGGCATTTGAGTGTGATGTTCACTCATTGTATTGAAATACCTCCAAGTACAATTTCAAGAGCAAAGAAGTGTCAAAGAAAACCAGAAAGTCTATAATCTTCTAATAATTGACACTCTGACAAGAACACTAAATATATTCATGGATAGATAAGCTTTATTCAAACATCTGCATAAATATGATTTGATGCCAAATGAGAAGTTTTTCCAAAGGGCTAAAATTTATTAAATAGTAAAATCCGGTGCTTCCCTTTGGTCTGTCTCTGAATTTAGCTGACCAACACATCATTATTAGTAGTCTGCACTCACTGTTCATTTTCATCACCCACATTTCTCAGACCTTTTGGGTGGTATTTCCCATTTCTCTGGAAAGCTCTTAAATTGCATTTAGTATCAAAAGGATGAGGGTTTTATCTGCTCTTTTCTACTCAAGAGGCAAAACCATATTCGTTGATTTTCTTGTTTTAATTGTGGCTTTTTGCAATGGTGTACAACTGTGGAACTTAATGTTAACATACAAAAAATATGGTATAATTTCTGTGTGCTAAAACAACAACTTCATTTTGATTTTTTCATTAAAGAATTATTTTTATTATTTCTCCACTAAGAAGTTATAAAAACACCTGTAAAAACATTGAAAAAAACTATTTAAAATCCTGGATTGATGACGAGTACCTTGTCAGCACACACCTATAATTCCTGACACTTGGGATGCTGGGGCTGAAGGACAACAAGTTCAAGGCCATCCTCAGCAATTTGGTAGGCCCTATCTCAAAATAAAAAATAAAAAGGGTTGAGGATATAACTCAGTAGTGAAGTGTTCCTGGGTTCAATCCCCACTATCAAAATATTTTTTTTTAATTTAGAATACAATAACATCTTGTATGGATATGACCCATCTATGATTTACAACTAAGAATAAAATGCTAAATTCTATGAGATAGAATTTCTGAATTATTTTGATAGAAATTTGCTAGAAGGAATCAGAAAAATTGCAGGGTGGGAGTAGAGTGCATGCTTAGCATGTACAAGGCTCTAGATTTGATTCCTAGCACCAAAACCAAACCAAACCAAACAGTTATTTCTATTTCAACTCCCAATTTAGTTTTGAAAAGCAACAGATTTGTTGGCAGGCACTAATGATATTAATCTGGAAGGCAGAAATTTGTACATGAGAAGAGTTGAGCCTTTCATGCAAAAAATGGAAGTGCTCTTCTCTTATTTTTCTCTTACATTTTTCAGAAAAAAAACTTATTTATTTATTTATGATTCTTCCCTTAAATTTTCAATAAAAGTACAAATATACACATGGTAAAAAATGCACATAGTACAGAAAGATCCAAAACAGTAAGTAAATATCCTTTTCCTATCACATGGCAGATCTGATGTCTTCAAAATCCTTTAAGAGTCATATGAGTAACACACTGAGTCTGGAACTGTGTTGCTTGTCTCCTATAATATCTCTGATACAGAGGAAACATGCAGTCTTCTCCTTCATAAAGAAAGTGTACAGGGCAACAGGTACACACTGCTCGGAGACAGCAAAATGCAGGTAGCACCTCAGACAGCGCTGGGTAGCTCCGGAGCGTCCCAGGTAACATCCGGAGACAGTGCTGCAGGAGTTCAACTTGAGCGGCCAACAGGGCCTGGCCTTGCCAACTGAAGTCCACACCACGTGTGAATTTCATACATATTTCTCTTGCCAGGCGGCTGAAGGGGTACTTCCTTATCAAGAGGTCTGTGCTCTTCTGCAGCTTTTTGATTTACTTAAGCCAGTTTTCCACTGACTACTTTGACGTGAGGAAGACCCCAAGGAGGCTCCTGTCTCGGGGTCCAGGCGGTGGTGTTGGGGGGTGGAGTCCCTCTGTGCTACCTCGAGGTCTCGGGCTTGCCGGGTCAGTGGCTAGGGCCCATCGGGTACGCAAAGTGTCCCGGCTCTGGGAAGCCCCAGGGCTCCTGCTTGGCCTTCAGGGTTGCGGAGCTGTTTACAGAAAGAGGACACAAGAGTGTCCTGGCAGCGTGCCATTGAGGAGCCAGGACTCCAGACTCTATTTCTTGATGAGTTATTTACATCCACATACCTGACTTCTTTGGTAGGGAATGGTAGGCAATAGCACTTGAAGGCATACATGCAATAGGTAAAACAATAACCATTTCCTTAATTGTTCTTCTTTTTAAAGAGTGAAAGTAATTTTTATGTCTGATGTGGTATATAATCAAGATTACTTTCTGTTACAGTAGTCATCCATCATAGTTGTGCTTTAAATATTTTAAAAATAAACTGTGAATAGAGGCATCTCATTAGCTACTGATAGCATCAGATAAAGAATTTCTTCAAATACATGAGCATTATTTCAACTTGTTTGCAAGCTAGTCTCAAGATATTTCAAATAAGCCAAATACTTAATTTCCTTGAGGAATACCCATAATGGCTTTTTCATTAGTGGAAAGAAGAAAACTGGGGATGGAACCACCTTATGACCCAGCTATCCCACTCCTCAGTCTATACACAAAGGACTTAAAAACAGCATACTACAGGGACACAGCCACATCAATGTTTATAGCAGCACAATTCACAATAGCTAAACTGTGGAACCAACCTAGATGCTCTTCAGTAGATGAATGGATAAAGAAAATGTGGTATATATACACAATGGAGTATTATTCAGCAATAAAAGAGAATAAAATCATGGCATTCACAGGTAAGTGGATGAAGTTGGAGAATATAATGCTAAGTGAAGTTAGCCAATCCCAAAAAGCCAAATGCAGAATGTTTTCCTCTGATATAAGGAGGCCCATTCAAGGTGGGGTTGGGACAGGGAGCATAGGAGGATTAGAGGAACACTAGAATGGCCAATCGGGAGGGAAGGAAAGGGGGGGAAAAGGGTAAAAAAAAAAATAGATGGTAGAATGAGATGGATATCATTACCCTAAGTGCATCTATGAAGTCACAAATGCTGTGAATATACTTTGTATACAACCAGAGACAACCAGAGATATGTAAAAATGTGCTCTATAAGTGTAATATGAAATATAATGCATTCTGTTATCATATATAACAACTCAGAATAAAAAATACATAAATAAAAAGGAGAAAACAATATTGACCAAATTCTAGCTGAATTCAGTTAAATAGCTATCTCTGAACATCTCTAAAAGAAAATAATACAAGTACAAGGAAAGAGGCATTGCCTCTTTTCCTCAAATCTTTGATTAGAGAAAAATGGGCAAATTTTCCAAAGTGATGTTACTCTTCCTTAGCTCCTAACCTTTTGTTACAGTGTCCCTGTGTGCCTCTGAATTCCAGTAGCATCCACATAAACTAAATTTACTCTTTTAATATTTTTCCCTAATGCATTTAATCTACTATTAAATTTTACTTAGATGGCTCCTTATTTATTGCCACCGAGGTTTCTGATTTTCCTTTGTGGAATGCTCCTTGAGCTAGAATTCTCCCTCCCCACTCCTTGTCTCTCCCCTCCCCCAAAGAGCCAGCTCACTCTTACATAATCACGCCATCTTTTCCGTCAGTTAGCTCCAAAGTAAATTACATTGCATACAAATAATCTTCTTAGATAAACTCAGTAACTTCTTCCACTTCACAGACCTCTTGTTTAGAATAGAATGCACTGCAAATAATCTTTACAGAAAAATGAAAGGTAAAATGAGGTGCTACACATATAATGTTTTGATTAACACATAAAATCTGGCTATCTGTTGTAACCTTTTCATTTTTAAGAAATTTCCATATGGAACACTTACAAGTGTGACTGGTCATTCTGATTCAACATTTTCCATCATTTTCCTTATAAGTAAATTCAACATTTGTTTTTTCTATGTCACATCAATATTTCAATTTTCTTCTGGCTGCCTTTCTTCCTTCCTTCCCTCTCTTTCCTCATTCTTGTCCCTCTCTCTAAAAGAGAATGCCTGAATAGAAGAATTAACAGCTCTGATGATCATGTCCAAATGGTCATGAAATCATATAAGGTGGGGGTATTTTAAAAATTAAATTAACTATTCATCACTTTTGTTATGTTCAAAAACCAATTTATTTAGTGAGTTCATATTATTAAAACTCAGAAAGAACATTTATATTGAAGAGGTAAATATTTTCTACCTAGCCTTAGTTTTTAGTTTTAATTTTAATTTTTAATGATGTTTTAGTACCTCATTTAATATAGAAACCATATAATATCAGTACCATTAACACTTCTTGAAAAAAGTAAACCAACGTTGCTTTATTTCATAAGTTGATTTCATTGACCTGAGGAGGCCAAATGGGCACAGTCTTTAAAACTCAGATACCTAATCCCCTGTCTTTTGACAATGTCACTATGATAATTCTCTAAAGTAAGCAACTGAACTCTGGGTAAAAAGAATAGATATGTTCAATTTTTTATTTTTTATTTTATTTTATTTTTTGGTGGTACTGGGGATTGAACTCAGGGGCACTCGACCACTGGGTCACATCCCTAGCCCCCCTTTTTTTTGTATTTTTTATTTAGAGACAGGGTCTCACTGAGTTGCTAAGTGCCTCGCTATCGCTGAGGCTGGCTTTGAACTTGCGATCCTCCTGTCTCAGCTTCCCAAGGTGCTGGGATCACAGGCGGTATGTTCAATTTCTAACTCATATAGGAATGTTCCTAAGTTATTTCTCATATTCATTATTTAATCTTTTCTTGAAAAGTTTTAGTGGTTAAAAAACTGATCTTCTAAACATTGATAGGTATTCATAACATGGTGGTTGTAGTGGGGACCTTCAATAAATCATAGGTCTTAGTGACCTCTATGGAAAGAACTCAGCAATAAAATTTTTGTTGCATCATGATAACTTCTTTGGCACAAAGAAATGTGAAGAATAAGACTTGAATCAAGGGTGTGCAATGAAGACAATAGCAGAGACTATAGAAAAATAACAGTTAAAGAAATTTTTTTTTTTTTTTTTTTTTTTTTTTTTTTTTTTTTTTTGGTACCAGGGATTGAACTCAGGGGCACTCGTCCACTGGGTCACATCCCCAGCCCTTTTTTGTATTTTATTAGAGACAGGGTCTCACTGAGTTGCTAAGTGCCTCGCCATTGCTGAGGCTGGCTTTGAACTCGCGATCCTCCTGCCTCAGCCTCCCAAAGTGCTGGGATTACAGGTGTGTGACACCGCGCCCGGCTAAGAAATATGTTTTAATTAAATGTTCTTTAACTTTCTATTGTTCTAGAAGTTTTCCATCACATTCCCAAAAGCACAAGATCCAATTTAAGGCCTGTCACTCCATCTTTGGTGCACTCTCTGTCCTTAGCCTTAACACAATATTTTGCACTGTCCATAGACTCCATAATAATGGAATTTATTGTTTTGTTGCCTTTGATTAAGTCCAGCCACACATTCCATATCCACTCCCTGCATAGGATGGTTTCTTTTCGTCCATAATATTAACACAAAGGGAAGTTGATGGCTTTCTTTTGGATATCGTTCTTGTAGTTTAAAGTGAAGTGTGGGCAACATCTTAAGCTACAGAACAAAGAGGAAGATAATTGAAGCATAATAATTTTGGAGGGAAAAACTCAACATTAATATTTTCCTAGATTTCTCTTGTCCAAAGAATTAAAAAACCTAGAAGGAATTGCAAATTATAGAACACTGGTAGAAAGTGAGTTATGAAGACATTCAGTCAAACTTCCTCATTGGGTAAAAGTGGACATGAAATCACCAGAGATTTTCATAAGATGCAGCTGAAGTTCAAATCCTTGGTACTTAATATGGATGTGAGGAAAGAAGGGCCTTTTGAGAAGCATTCTTGTATCAACAAATATTTATTAAGAATTTATTAGTGTCAAGACATTGAGGGGCTTTGTGTAAAGATGAGACAGTTTCAAAGAATGTGTAAGTTTAGATAATTAAATTTGTTCTGATTGACAGAGACAAATTCTTTGACATCTACTTTTAACAAAGATAATAGGATGGTAAATGACTTAAAACATGCTTACTTCATTGTCTTTTCCATTTTATAAAGGAAAACTCATCAGACTTCCACAACAGAAACAATAACAAAAACACAGTATTCAATTAGAAATTGCTTGAGACACATAGCAAAAATAAGTCTTGATGGAGTTATTTTGTTTCCTTGGTGAAAGATTGGCCAAGTATAGGTTATTGACTCTTTATACTTCAACTCCAAAATGGTAACAGTTATTTAGAGACAAATTTGGTTGCTGTTATAGTTGGGATGTGAGGTGTCCCTCAAAAGCTCACATGTGAGACAGTGCAAGAAGTTTCAGAGGAGAAATGATTGTATCTTAGCCCAATCAGTGATTTAATCCCCTATGGATTAACTGAGTAGTAACTGAAGTGGTAGGGTGTGGCTGGAGGAGTTGGGAATTGGGGCATGGCTTTGGGAATCTATTTGTATCTGGCCAGTGGACTCTCTCTCTCTCTCTGACTTCTGATCAATGTGTGATCTGTTTCCCTCTACCACATTCTTCCATCTTGATGTCCTGCTTCACCTGGATGCCCAAGCAATGGAGAAGGCCTTGTATGGACTAAAACCTCTGAATCTGTGAGCCTTCAAATAAACTTTTCCTCCTTTAAAATTGTTCTGGTCAGATCCTTTAGTCATAGCAGTGATATACCTGACTAAAGAAAGAGTTGGATAATGTGAAAATGCTTTTTTACATTTATTTGTTCAATCAACTGATATTAATCCAGTATCTACTACTTAGGCATTGACCTAGATGTTGGGATTCAACATGAACAGAACAAATATTTATGTTTGTTTGGGTCTTAAAATTTCAGTAGTTTTAAAATTTTTAAAAGACATAGTTTTGTATTGTGTTATAAAATGATAATTGGCAAAGAATCAATGAATAAAGAGGGGGAAGTATCAGGAATGGTTGGTGAGTAAGAGATCATTTTTCAATTTTATGTTAAGAGTTAGCCTTAAGGTCTTCCAGAGAAGGCTGGAGGAAGAGAGTATTAATGTTGAGGTTTTGAAAGAGGTACTGGACAGTAGTTATAGCTAAACATAGGATGGTACCCAGTTTGAGGAGTATCACTGAGGTTGGAGCAAGGTGATCAGGAGCAAGTAAGCAGCAAGGGCTAAGATCATAGAAGTAACAAGTGCCATGTCACAAAAGATCCTTGTGAGGGCTGTGACTTTACAATAAATTACAGAGCCATTCCATGTCTTACGCAGAGTGGCAGGCTCTAGACTAAAATTTCTACTTAAGTGCTTTTGGTCAAAATTGCATTTTTCTGATTATTGAAAATAAAGCTTATAAAAATTCACCTAAATGATGCATAGAGAAGAATTGAAACTTACATCTAAATTAAAGTTAACATTACATTGCTCATTCAACAATACATATTCATCAAAATACTCTATGTGCTTTAGTAGGGACTTCAATTTAGAAAAGTTTGATGCCAGTTTGAATGTTTTGCAAACACATTCTCTAAGGTTAGATATCCATATTTCTAAGTAGGTCTTATTTGTGTGAAGCTTGTTGATCTGTGTATCTCTACTGAAAATAGGTGAGATCTGACATAATCAGACAATGAGTTCCTTGTTATTGTCACTTTTCCATAGGAATCTTGGAAGAAACTGCAAGAATTTTTCATGTGGCTGAAAAAAATATAATCAGATGGAAAGATGCCTTTCAGAAACAGAGGTAAGGACAATGCTAAATTTTTCTTAAGTGATCTATTTGCAAAGCTGTTTGCATCATTTCTGCTGAACACTAGTTGGTAGGGGAAGTTATTCACATAAAATGAAACCATCACCAGGAGAGCAGTCTGACAAAATGAGTCTCTTCTGAGATATCTATGACTTGTTTTCATTTTGGTTTTTCTTTGAAACCAATCTAAGATAACTGGCTATTGTTAGCATGACCATATAACTCAGGAAAAGAAGGAAGAAAGTACTGGGAAAGAATATGCATGGGATGCTAGAAGCTCTTCACTCAAAGATACATTCCTTAAATATGTGGCATTCTCACAGCATGGCTTGTGTTAACCAACTTCTTTCACATTGTCTTCAATACTCTTTCATTCTTTTTTATTTGCACTATATCCACACACTAGCGTAATTTATCCAAAAATACCAATTTTTTAAAAAAGATTTTCTTTAAATAAGGTTTTGTTGTCAGTGGACCTTTATTTTATTTTTTTACTTTTACATGCAGTGCTGAGAATCAAACCTAGTGTCTCACACATGCTAGACTAAGATTCTGCCACTGAGCAACAACCCGAACCTTAGAAAAGACCATTTTAAATAACTCATCAGCCTCCTTCTTTGCCCATAGAATTCTGTTTCAAAGACTTAATGTCTAAATTTAAATTCTGGCTCAGACATTAGCTAACTTGGAGATGTTAGGGAAAATTTTCTTTTTTATGCATCTCTTTTTCTCTGTATAAGGGGCCAATTACATTATCAGTGTTTAAGAATATTGAAATATGAAACAGTCCATGTTTATCTCCTAACACAGCATGCCATATTCAATAAGTGCTGGATGAATGTTAGATATTAGTGTTATCATGCATCTCACAAACCTCATTATGCCTCACATCTAGATTAATTTTTATAAAGCATCTCCTTGCTTTACAATCTCAAATGAGAAATTTTCAAGCATTCATCTCTTATCGTAAAATAAAATACTTTTTTCCTTAGACTTGTGATTGTAGCCTTAATGGGCTGTAGCCCATAAAGGACATTGTAACGTCCCTACAGTGTAGATTGACCTAGACTCCCAACTATTTTTCCATGAATTATCTCACAATGTTTTCCTTACACTCTGCTTTAGTTATATGGATCTGTTTGCTCTTCCTAAATTGATTCCCTAAAATGTACCTTATGTACTTTACATAGTCTATCTCCTTTTCTTTTACATACACAATTATTCATACCTCAAAAATTTTTTCCCCTCTGCAAGCCTAAATCTCATTCATCTTTAAGAGTTAGTTCTAGATAAATTTCTTCCATGAAGCTGTGATTCCTCTTCTTTTCTCTCTCTCTCTCTCTCTCTCTCTCTCTCTCTCTCTATATATATATATATATATAGATATAGATATAGATAGATATAGATAGATATATATAGACAGATAGATAGTGCCTCTGTTGCCTTTCCATTCAATTATTTTTTCTTTCTTGGTCATTAATCCCCAGATAGTTTGACCGTTCCAATAAATGAAGGATCGTATTTCTCTGTTTACACTATAGAACCTGGCAGACCCAAATTTTGATCAATGCATTGTTCCTAATATACAACGATCCATGTAATATGTATATTAAATTAAATCTTGGTGAAGTGATGAGTGAATTCTTAAGAGCAGTGCAGATATGTGTCAGAATAAAAAGGAGGCCACTAAACCATTCAGATATTGTTAATGTAAATTGTGGAAAAGATGTTTTATGTGTTATTAAAGAGATAGTAATCTTTTTTACGAATGATGGGTTATGTATTATCCTGAGACTTTATTTGGAACCAGGCAGATTCTGATAATCTTAAACTGATCATGATCTTTAGGATAAATGTAGTTGTTATAAATGTCACCAGCTTGCTCTGTGTGTGTCTGAGAGTGATAGATAGATAGAGAACTAAAATGCTCATCCTTCATTAAGTGCCTGTGATATTAAATACATATAAAACAACATACACTCTCTTTAATACTTGGTTGTTGGAAGAGTATTTTGAAATGAAGCCTACATTCTCAAAGACGTTTAATAAAATGTCTCTAGGAATATGTTTTAGAACAATTTTTAAAAGGATACAATATTCAAAATAACTTCTAGAAGATTATGCATTAAGTATTTTTCTTTCATTTTCAGAAGATTTCAACAAACTGCACTTCCTGTTTATACTTGACATCCAAAATTTCCAAATCTTAGGGTCTCCCATTTGTTAAAATGCTTAATACAACTTAAAAAGCTAACAAATGTAAACCCTGGTTATAAAAGGTTCTGACAAAGTGACCAGACTAGTTTTGTTTATTCTAGATCTGGTTCCATTTGAAAGGATTTAATCTTTAATTTCTTAAAATAAACAGAAAAATAACTAATTATAATGAGGACAGATTTTCAAATATCTGAAGCCTGTCCCAATTCTCTATAATAATCACTAAAAGAAGGAAGGAAAACAGTATGTTTGTTGAATCAAATTTTTGTTCCATACCAACAAAAATTGGAATTAGGAAGTACAGATATCCATTATTTTAGAAAGCTAACATTTTCAGGGAATTGTGCAAATTTAATAGCTTTTAAAATAAATCTTTCAAATGTATGGTTAATTGTAGTCTCTACTGATGACTTATAGCTTATCTCATTTGGCATCAAGTAGTTTTGGTTGCTTTTATAATGCTGCAAACTTAAGAAATAATTACATCTGTTAATATGTCCCTACTAATTTAGTATCCTGATGTAGTTTAAATTCTAGTTTTATTTCCATTTAAAACTTTACAAACAAATGATTGCTATTGGCATTAGGTCATAGTAAATGCTTAGACACAGAAATTTCTCAGCAAGAATTTATCCTACACATAAATTTACAGAAGCATGAAAAGTATGATCAAAGATACTAACCAAATATGAAATATTATCTATAACTTCATGATGTTAAGTATTCCAAGAGATACCTGTGAAACAAATTGTGATAATAACATACATTAGAATATTATACAAATATTTTGAAGAGTAAGGCAAGATTGTCTATACTAATAAAATAATGTATAAGTTTTAAAATAAGAAAGAATTACAGAACTGGACATTTTATTTAATATTTTAAAAGTAATACACATATAGGCTAAGCAATATATATATATGTATATATATATATACACACACACATTAATATATATGTTTTATATATAAAAATATCCAAGAATGTCTATATATCAGTTCATAGGATATGTCAGAAAGAATTAGCCAAAACGATTAATTAAAAATTTCTGTTTTAATAAGTCTACCCAAATGACTCTTGAGTATAGAATTTAGGGAGCCTGAGATTGGGGGCAGATTGTAATTTCTTCAAATATTATTTGAATATTTCATTATATGAATTGATTTTGTGATTAAATATTACTAACAATTTAATTTACCTCTTTCCCCCATTTTTCTGGGGTTAAGAGAAGTTGGATAGAAATGAAATAAACATCTTTTTGTCAAAAAATGAAAAGGCAAAAATTAGACTCCAAGACTTTTATCCATTGTTGTAAGAATAAAAGGTGAATGCATTAAGAATGCAAATTTGTTGTTTCACCATTTAGAGGAAGGATTATGGTTGGCAGTTTTTGACATTTTCATAAGAGGACTGTAAAGCTATACAATTTCATAAATTTAGAATGATATTTGGAAGATATTCTCCTGTGTAATTTTGTGACTTTGTAATCCCGCTGTCAGTTTTGATTGGCACTTGGTTATTTGTTGTGGAGACATAAAAGGTGGTGATTTTTTTAAAAAAATTTGCTTGGAAAACTGTCATTTTTTTACTCTCAGAATGCCTGAGCAGACCATCAAGATCCCAAACTATCTTTTTCCAATTTTGCTGAGTAAAAAAGAAGAGGTCTCTCCACATTACAAAGGCAATTTATTAAAAGTAAGAATGTCACATTTCTATGAGTATAAATTAAAAGGTATTTTGACCAAAACATTCACTTGCTCTTCTGATGGTTAGATCATAACAGAAAAATATCTCCATTTTAATCACGCTTCTTTATGACCCTCTTCAGCATTCATGCCTATATTTTTCAATGCTGAATATATTACCTTAACATTAAGACAATATCCATAGTATATAGAAATGAGGGGGCTGTCATTACTCCATGAATCCAGAAGAAAGAACTCAGAAGACAGTCTCCAATGGGAATATAGAAAAGAACCAATTGTTTCTTAAAACTTGTACTTAAGTACATTAAGTTAATGATCTCTAAAATTCTGGAACCTGAGCCAAGATACTTTTGATATATTTTGGGGCAGCTCTGTAAAGTGATTATTTGAAGAATTATATTGATAGCTTACATTTTTCCATACCCAAATGTAACATTGTTTAACATTTTACATGCCACAAATTTTTGTTTTGAGGTCAACTCTAAAAGTTCTCCTGCCCCGTTATTATTTATAGGTCCTTGTTAACTCAGTTGTTTTCACTTCTCCTTTTGGTAAAGGAACTTCAACAAACCATCTTTTTGATAATTGTCAGTATCTTGACTTTTTAAAAAAAATGTTTATTTTTGGTGGTGCTGGGAACAAATGCAGAGCCTCGTGCATGTTAGGCAAGCACTCTATCAACTGAGCTATATCCCCAGCCCAATATCTTGCCTTTTTTGAATTTCAGAAGTTATAAAAAATACCTTGATTACAAATTTTATGTTGTTTTGACAACCTCAAATTTGTACATTTCAAGTTTTCTGGTTATTCACTTTTCTTTCTTTGCTATTGAATTAAAGAGTTATGACTTCATATTACTGTCTTTATTAATTATGACTATTTTTGCTAATATTTCCTATTGGGGTATCTAAATAGTCACCAAGATTTTAATTTTTAGAAATCACATATCTAAAAATCAAATTTTGATTTTTTAAAACTTGTAGTACTTTGAAAAGTTTTTTTCTGGTAAAATATAAAAATGATTGTGATGCTTTTATGTTACATTCAAATCAGACCTTAGATATATGTATTTTTGTTAATCATTTTTTTTGGAAACTGAAAAACATAAGTTACACTTCATATGAAATAATCGAATACATGTTTTATATCAAAAATAAAAAAATAAGTGAAATTGGAAATACAGAAAAATGAATAAATATGTTCTGTGTTTTTCCTGATACTGCTTTGAAAGTCAGAATGGTATCTGAAGTTAGAAATAACATGAAATTAAATTAGTACCACAGGAACATAATGTCAATTTTTAAAACTTTTTTTTATCTTACCTCTTTTATGCCAAAATCCCTATTGAGAGTCTTCCTTGCATCATATTCCTGATGTGAAACTTAGATTATTAGTAAGTCTTAAATTCAACTTTTGTTGAAAAATTTCTTTAAGATGTTGTGCTGTGCTGGAAAATGTTTTACTTTTGTAGAGAACCAGGATAATAGAATTATGACATAGGAATAGTGCAATGAAAGGAATGCTGTCTTAAGAGGTTTGAATTCTAGCACATCTGTGCTAAATAATTGGACCTAACTTCTAACATGTTACTGTCAATGTCTGAGCCTTTATTTCCATGTTTCCAGCCCCCAAAGTTATGTCTTTGTAATACCAAGTCTCTTTGATTCAATAAATAATTATATATTGTCATAATAGCTCATGTAGATTCTACAGGTGTAAACTTAATTATATGTGTGGATTTATTATTAATATTGATTTTGATGAGTGCAGAGTTCATTAATTCATTAGCAAGTATTTAAAGAGTAACTACTAAGCTCTAGACTCTGAGTATGTGTTGGGTGAAGCATATGTGGCCATCTAGCACTATTATTATTTACAATTATAATGAAGAGTAAAACTTCACATGCCACTTTAAAGTCATAAAGATATATACTAATAAATTACTATGCTAATTTTGAGTTAACATGGATCACTAAATTATATATTATGTCCATACACTGATTTACAGGTCATAAGAGACTTTTTCATATTTAAGCATTTCAATCTTCACAATAAACTGAGGTGGTTACAAAAGACACAGAAACTGCCCTGCTCCTGTGAAGTGTGGCATGAAAAATGGCCAACAATGAATGGGCTCAGGGCAGGAGAGATTGGCAGCAGGGCCAAGCTCTTGTACAGGCAGTTCTGCCTCACGGGCCTGTGGCTGTGTTTGAGGTATCTGTGGAGGGGGAAATGCCAGGTGGAGTATTTCATTAATCTCAGCAGGAGAAACACAATGAAGGAAAGATTTACAGAAAACTGTATGCTTTTTGAAAAGTTTTTCCTTTTTTGGTGACTGAAGACTAGTAGAGATGGCAGGCCTCACCAGGGGTTATCAAAAACCCATGTGGTACAGTTTCCCCCATAGCTAGATCTGTGATTAAGATGAATGGGTGCATCAGGAATCCATTGTAATATGAACATCTATCATCAGCCTTGAGTAATGCCAGAGGATACAAGTGAAGGTAGCTCTTATAGGGGTGATGGAGATCCCCCATTGCTGCTCCCCCTTTACCATTTGCTCCACCCCACCTCCATCCACTGTGTCATTCACATTTGCACTGGTTTTCAGACCAAGATCACACGCCCTTCCAGTGAGTAGTTTACACTCAATAATTGGTCGATGCAAGAGTGTAAAGGTCTGCCATCCTCATCACAATGCAAAGAAACTGTGAGGGTGTTTTGGTGTTGGCTGAGGCCCCTGCTGAAACCCAGTTTCCTTCATTGTCCAACACTGCCTCTTTTCCTTCCCGCCATCCTTCCTTCCCTACACGAGTGTTGATGCCAAGGGTTCCACTAATTCCCTGCCTGATGATCTTCAATCATAAAACCTTTTTCACAGGGAGTCCTCCCAGCAGCAGGGTAATGAAACATTTGTAGCCAAATCATTTTAACCAATATCACCAAAGTCCCCAAATCTTTTGATTCAGATCTTAGAAATGTCAAGTTCCTAGGGACTGCTGTCTTGAATCTGCTAGTCTGGTGAGTTTCTTTTCTTTTCTTCTTTTTCCAGTAGAATGCACTGTGGCCAAACTACTTGTTAATAGTACTACACCTGGAAGTACTAGTTATGGTTTAATGAACATAATCTCTATTCATATCTGGTACCGTGGAAATGGAGAATTCTTCTGGAGACTGGGTTGCTTCCTTACAACTCCAGTGATGGCTCCTATTGTGATGACTACACCAAGGTTTATAGTCCCTCCAAACTGGGAAACTGGATAAGGGATACATAGGGTGACTCTGAATTCTTTTTTTCTTTCTTTTTTTTATTTGAAACAACTGCATCTGAATCTACAATTGTCTCAGAATAAAATGTTTAATTTTAAAAGTTCTGTATAAAAGGTTTCCTGTTCCTCTTCCCCACTCCCCTACAGGATTATATACATCTTTTGGGAAATGTGTTTTTTTTTTTTTCTTTTCTTTTCTTTTTTTTTGTGTGCTGAATGCTTAGGATCCATCATGGCTGGATTTAGACCAAAGGCTTTAGGCCTTTATAAAACAATCTAATTATTGGCCAGTTTTCCCTTGAGAAGAACCTCACTAACCTTAGACAATCCATTGTTTTTGTCATGCTTTAAAGCCTTCATATGCAATCATGAAGAATGAGGTATATCATGTAATTGAGAAAAGATATGAAGGTTTTCATGTTCATTCATTTTATGTGTGTGTATGTATGTGTGTGGTTTTATTTTATTTCATTTTTATTGGTTCCTTTTAGTTATAGATGGCAGCAGAATCATTTTTATATAATTATTTATTTATACAAGCATGGAATATTATGCTCACTTCAGCATTCTCCACAATAGTCTGCTTTGAAAACATATACTGCTTTTGATGGTAGCACTAGTTTAAAATATTCTATAGACTCTTCTTAGACTTACTTGAGACCATATTTGGAAAATAGGAAATAGCATACCAAATGAAACTGAAAATTGATGAAAACAAACATATGAAGAATATACTCACACAAAGTTCCAAAATATGGAGTAGTAGTCAATCCTTGTAGTGTCACATCAGGTTTTAGTTACAGACTCCGAGACTCTAATGTGAATTAAAATTTTATTCAAGAGACAGAAGAAAGGGATTATGAAAAATTTAATACCTTTCACATCTCCTGATTATTAACTTTCTCTATATTAATAAATGATAGGTGGGAATGTGTTCCAAGGCCACATATACATGTGGCATGTGACAAGAGAGATGAGCAATTTCCTGATTGCAGCAGGGTTTATTTATCCAAGTATTTATTGATAGGAAACAGAAATTTTGCTTATGACTAGGGTAAAAATAAAAAAGCAATTATTCTGTTTTTTTTTTATTTCATTGCTGAGATATATTTTATCCTATTTAAAGTAGAATAGAAAGAAAACATATAAAGAGAAGTAGGCAAAACTTAAGAATACATTTACTGTGGGCAAGGACTGATTATTTGCACTTCTTAAGCTATATAAACGACTATGCAATAGTTGTAGTCATCTGAGTCTGCCATATATGTAAAATTACAATCTAATATAATCATGTGGACCCATAGAAATGAGACAATTATGAAGTATGTTTTGTGACAATTTTTGAAGTAAGCTATGATTCTAAAGTGGTGAGATACTGATGGATTTTCTTCTATGTCCTAGAAAACAGTCCCTGTTACAAATAATAATAACAATAATAACAACAAAACTAATAATAATAAATATTTAGCAAATTTACACCATGGTTTAAATAAGTGCAGGGCCTCCACAGTGTCTGTACTTTTATGCAATACCAACCATATTTTTTTATCAACCAAATTTAATCTCCTTATAAACTTTGAGAATTATAGAACGAGTATATTTTCACTTGGCTTTGGTTATTAGGGTGGCCATATGCAAATTCATGTACTGTAAGAAATGCCAGTGAATTTGGGGCAAGCTTATCTTGAGTCTCATTACCTATTTATGTCATTTTTCTTCTTCTCATGTTCTTTTATCTGTTTCTATCCTACTGCAGCATATAAGTTTTCTAAATTATTTCAAATCTATTTGGAAAAAAGGTGGATTTTCATACACACATTTTTCTAAACTTTGATGTATTTTTTATAAGGACATCTCATAAGAATTTATAGAAAGTTCTATATTTCTTCTTTAACCAAATAACTTGCAGAAGTGAAAGATCAGTGGAATTGTAAAGAAGGTTATGCATTACATCAAACCTGACTTAATGGTAGATAAACTATAGTTCCTTTGCATTTTCTAACAGATTTACTAAAAATCTAGTATAATAATAAACAACAAACATCGATGTGCTGAATTCTAGAGAGTAGCAGTGAACAAACTAGATATATTTCTTAATTTTTCTGGTACATGAGAGTGTCTTGCAAGTCATAACTGCATTCCATATACCTCATGGGTAAGATGTGATTTAAAAGGATCTGTCTCTCACATACATATATACACTTTCTCTCCCCCTTTCTCTCTCTCTCTCAACTTTAATTAAGAGTACAAGCTGTTAATAATCAACTTGCATAAAGGCAGTGCTTAGCTTCTTTGAGCTTTTAGGAATTATTTAATTTTAGCACTTGAACTAGTGAAGTGACTTGGTGTCCATAGTAATGTGTGGTTGATGATGTCGTATTTGTAAGTTATATCTTTCCAATAAATTGCTTCAAAATTTAGAAAATAGATCTAAATCTAATCAATAGTCAATACCCATTTTGATCTTATTTAGGGAAATGGTGTTACATGCTGACTATATTAACCACTGATCCTCACAGCAATTTTAAGTTCTATGTAAAACACTTTTCAAAGTTGGCACAGCCACTATGCTACTTGAATCTTAGGTATTGCATATGATGGCAAAAGAATTGATTCTCTCTTTCTATTTTCTTCATAAGGGGTAAATGCTTGAACTTTGGAGCCAGATCTGAATTCATTATTTAACTCATTATAAAATCTCTTTGTTGTTCAGTTTATTCATAGTAAATGGGGATAATTACACTTAGAAACTAGTTTTTAAAATTATACATAATTAACTTATTAGCTCAATATGCTGTCAATAAATATTAACTAATATTAATATTAATAGCACTCATCATAATACAAGTAGTAATATAAGTAGTAATGATACTTATAATTATTCAAGAAACAGCTTAGGATCACATATTAAAATGCAAATATTAAACACTATTTCCCATATATGAATGTTATCAGTCTTGAAGTTCTATAAAGCCTATTTAGTAGTTTGCTTTACAGGGTGAGCATAAGGGGGTGAGATTGGACAGGCAGCAGATACATGTCTAAGTGCCTTGGACAAATATAATGCTCCATCTCTCTATCCTGACAGTATCTCCACTTTCCCTTCTGGAATATCCAAAGTTATATGATATGTAAAGTTTGGCCATGACTAAGAAAAGGGGGTTTGGGAAACACAGAGGTGGATAGTGTGGGAGTGCAAATGCTTACCCCATATCACTTTTATCTGTCTTTCTGGATGAGCGGGAGGATAAACACATCTCTCCTTGATTTAATCTGGTTCATATGACCAACTTCTACCAAAGCCTGTTAGCTGAAGTGGTTTTTGTCACTTACAGGCCATATCACTGAATTACAAGGGGAGATTTTCAGCATTCTCTTTCTTGTTTTGTTATCAAGGAGGATCAGTGGTTCAAATGCTGCATCCAAAGGATGGTGGACCCCCTCACTGCAAGTACTATGAGATCATCCTGGGCTTGTTACAGACTCTGTGTGCATATAAAACTAATCTTTACCGTGTAAAACCACATCTATCATAATATACATGCATAGAAACTATTTTGGTTCTCTCACTGTTTCTCATTATTATTGTGCACAAACTATCTGTTAGAGTTTCCCATCTCATTCTGTTCTAAAATTAAGAAGTCTGGAAAAAAAATTCCTAAAGAAAATCTGAGATAAATCCCATACAGTGCATCTAGAAAGACCCCAACCTAACCAAAGCCATTTAATTATGAAAATCTGTGAAATTCTTTGAAGCTCAGAAAGATAAAATACTAAAGGACCATTATGGTTTGGATCTTAAATGTCCCTGAAGGGCCCAGATGCTAAAGTCTTGGTGATGAATCTGTGGTATGACTGGTAAATGGTGAAACCCATAGGAGGTGGATGGAGCCTAGAGGGTAGAAGTTAGCTCACTGGGCATGTACCTGTTAAGGGAATATTGGGACCCTGATCCTTTGCTCTCTGACTTTTGTTTTACTGCAACCATGTGGCAAACAGTTTTCCTCCACATGAGCTTCTGTCATGATGTGTTGTCTTGCCACAGCCCAAAAGCAATGGAAACAACAGGTCATGGACTGAAACCTCTGAAACTGTGAGCCCAAACATGTCTTTCTTCCCTTTATGTTGATTCATCTCAGATATTTGTCCCAGTGATGTAAAACTGACCAACACATGGTTGAAAGACTCTAGGAAAGTCAGGAATCCAGACTAAGTGATGCATGATCAGTGGATGACATCATATTTTTACAATTTTAATATTAGGGTGGTGGTTAGTTTTGTGTATTTTATTTATTTTCACAGGTTTCACAAACATTAAAAAATATTTTTGCAATTAACTAGTACTTTAATTGCAAATAGAACAGAATACTAAACTAGACTTTTCAATCTTATCTAGTAGATGCAGCAATAAAGTAAGCCAGACACTTGGAATTTTGAGAAGTTACTTATTGTAGATTTCTTCATATCTACAGAAGAGTATAAATACTTTCCTTTTTAAAAAGTATTTATTTATATTTTTATTGTTCAAAAATCAAATTTATTTCTCTATATTTTTTCATTTTTTTTCTTTTTAGTTATACATGACAGTAAAATGTATTTTGACATAACATATATACATGGAGTATAACTTCCCATTTTTGTGGTTGTACAAGAAATGCAGTTACATTGGTCAGGTACTGATATATGATCATCTTCCAGTACTCCTAGAAATGCTCCTGGGTGGAGTGGGGGAAAAAGTGATATTTGGATTATTACAGTTAATGGTGAGCCACTAGAATCTACAGGCTGATGAAATTCAGGGAAATTGATTGCCCACATTTCCATAAGATCACATTTAGTATCTAGCATCTACTTCATCTACCAAGAACATAACTCCTTTTTGTCTTCTTTCCAATTCTCTTCTCCCCACTCCTAAATTCAGGGCCCTAACTCTTTTGGTAAATACAAGAGAAGGGCTTAGTAAGTATATTCTTGGATGATCAAGGCTGTAGAAACAAATATCTCTTGATTATTAAGTCTTCATTATGGAGATAAAATAGCAACTCATTCTTCAGAGATAGGTTATGTTGTTTTGGAAGTGAGGTGTCCCCCAAAAGCTCATGTGTAAAAACAATGCAAGAAAGTTTAGAGGAAAAATGATTGGATTTTGACAGCCTTAAACCAATCAGTGAACTAATCATCTGATGGGATTAATTGAGTGGTAATTGAAAGCAGGTGACGTGCGACTGGATGAGGTAGGGCATTGGGGCCTTAGCTTTGGGGTATATATATTTATAGTTGGCAAGTGGAGATCTCACCCACTCTGCTTCTTGATTGTTATGTGAGCCACTTCAAGCCACCATACTCTTTTACAATGTTGTTCTGCCTGACCTTGAGCACCAAGGAATGGAGATTGCTGTATATGGATTGAGACCTCTGAAACCGTGAGCCCCCCAAAATACTTTTCCTTCTCTACAGTTGTTCTGGTTGGGTCCTGTAGTCATAGCAGCAAAGAAGCAGACTAAAACAGGTTATCACATTCAGTATAATTAGGAGGCTTTATCACAAACTTCTTACTAAAAAATAGTGAGGAAACATTTTATACTGGGTCTATAACAAGAGAAATTTGGTCCAACTATTAAAGAACATGGAGTTTTCAACTTCAAAGCTAGGATGCAGACTAGTAAAGGGATGATTGTACTATAATTGTACTGTAATTTTATGTTTTGCACCATAATTTTATAAATGTATTGTTAACAGGGAGGCAATTCTCCACAGATGTCTTGCATTTCTGCACATCTTCTAAGCTGATACCCTGAGAGCTTTTCTTTTGGAATATCTTTTCATGTGTGTTTACATGGTCAACTGCCTTGGAAGGTAAAGGGTATCCATCCAAGATAAAGAGCAGATTTGTTTGCTGTCCAGGGCTATAACAATAATGTCTCTTTCCAGGATAGAGGGTAGGCAGCTTTGTAGGCAGACTCCTTTAAAAGTCAGGTGTTTCCCAAATTTGGAGTTTTTCACCTACCATCTAAACAGTGTGTGCACAGGCTAACCAACATGTTCTATTTTGCCTGAGGTTGGCATGATTATAGCACAGAAATGCTGAGTTCCAGGAAATGCTTTGGTCTTGGCAAATGGAGGAAGTGGTCACCCTAGTGAGCTATGATTACCAGAGATGCTCCATGTCATTTCTGGGGGAATTGAGAGGCAGGGAAATCAATGCAAACTAGAAGCTCATGCTGACTCCCATACTATGAGAAATCAAAAGTTTGTGTTTGTTTTTTTTTTTTTTTTTTCTGAGGGGAGGTTTGTTTGGTTTGTTTGTGCTCTGATGCAGAAATCTTGTGTTCTCATCTAGCATGCTTAAAGCTGTGGCAGGCTAAAGTGACAGGAAGCAAATAGAGAAAAGTCGTAGCTATTTCACAGTTCTTTACAAATATAAGTTTAATAGTTGCTGGAAATGTAGTTGGAAAAAAAGTCTATTTTAGATTGAAGTAGTGGAGCACACCAATAAGCTTCCTCGCAAGTTTTCCAAATGCTGTCCTATGAAATGGGTAATTCAAAAGAAAATTAACTCATGAATGCAATTTGTAAGAACTTCTATTGTATTTTCTTTACTCACAGATTACTTGGAAGTATATTGCTTCATTTCCAAACATTAAATAATTTTTCTAGTTATCTTTATGGCACTAACTTTTAATTTAATCCCAGTCTAGTCACGAAATATCCTCTATGATTTCAACTTTTTGAAACTTGTTAAGATTTGCTTCTGACTATTTTTGTAAATGTCTAACATGTGTTTGGTAAAAAAAAAAAAAAAAAAAAAAAAAAAAAAAAAAGTGCTCTCTGTGGTTGTTGGATGTTATATTATCCATATATCAGTTAGGTTAAGGTGGTTTATACTGCCATTTAAATTTTCTGTATTCTTTCATTTTTACTTTTTTGTCTGTTGTTTCTCTGTATTGTAACATGTTCGACTATGGTTGTGGATATGTTTCCTTTGCCTTTATATATCAGGTCATTCTGAGTTAGGGATGTTTTATTTTCCTGTACAGTGGATTCTTTTATCATTTTGGAATATCCATCTCTTTCTAGTTATACTTATCTAAAGTCTACTTTGCTTGGTATTCAAGCTAATACTAACTTTTAAATTTTTGTTTTAACTTTGACATGGTATTTACTCTCCCATTCCTTTCACTTTTTCCCTGTGTCTTTGTGTTTAAAATGCATCTCTTATAAACAGCGTATAGTTGAATCTTAGTGCTTTTTTTTTGTTTGATTTTAATTGAATTCTTTAGTCCATTTACATTTCACATAATTTCATATAGTTGGGTTTAAATCTGTCAACATACTATTTGTTTTCCATGTTTCCTATCTGTTCATTTAAAAAATATTTTTTAGTTGTAGATGGACACAATACCTTTATTTTATGTGTTTATTTATATGGGGTGTGAGGATTGACCCCAGGGCGTCACAGGTAAAAGGCAAGTGCTCTACCACTGAGCCACAACCCCAGTCCCTCCTATCTGTTCTTGATCCTTAATTTTTCCATTCTTCAGTTACTTTAGATTAATCAGATATTGTTTATTACTCTATTTTCTCACTATTGGCTCTTTAGTTGCCTATTTAAAAATCACTATTTTAGTGTCTTCCATTTAATTATAATTTATACATTTGTATCCTATTGCAATCTATCTTAAATTAGTAACAACCAGTTACAGTCTAGGATAAAAGCCCTCAACTGTTTAATTCCATTTATCCACCTGCCACTGTTTATGCTAATGTTATCTTATATCTTTACACCATGAGACAGTAATATGAGTTGAGGGAAATTTGAATGTAGCTTTTGTATATCTTATTTCAATTCCTTTCCTGTCTGAGATTTTCAGGCTCAATTCCAAACCACTTTGGCAGACCTCAACTCAGACCTTTTTTTCCTCGGTCCAATAAGACTGTCACTTCTATTTTAAGCTATATTCCCCTTCATCATAATTTGAAAAATAGCCTCAGAGAAAGCCATCGCATGAATGTAGGTTCATCACATGTACTTCCCTTCTCTCAGGGACTGAGAAAGTCCTGACTGTACTGGTTTCTCACCAATGCCTCTACCAGTTGATTTATGTATGTTATCCAGGTTGTATAGTTGTTTTTGGCAGAAGTATTAGTCCAAAGCCAGTTTCTTTGTCATGCAAGGCCAAGACTGGAGATCGCTTACAACATTTTTATAAACAGAAATTTCCTGACATCTAATGTTTGGTGCTCTGGTGGTAGAGTTCATATAAATGCATGATTAGTTTTGAAATCATGTATTTAAAATAATAAAATGATTCCCTAGCCTCCTCTAATGTTGACCAGTTTTCTAATATATTACCAACTTCTGGATTTAAATATATTTGTAGTACTTTAGTTCTTTATAGGTAGTATTAAAATTCTCCTGTTGTTGACCACTGGGAGCTTCTTTATGTCAGTTTCTGAGTTAATGACCCTGGCTGTCATTGGCTCTTTTGTTCGTAAATGTGTAACAGAATAGTCCCAACCTATGTTTTGTACTTTTCCCCTCAGGCCTGGAGTTGGCCAATTTTCAAAGAATGATGGTGGAGTGTGAGAGAAGCATCATAGGTAATCAGTGTTTTCAGAACACTGTCAGTGTAAGCAAAAGCTGGAAAGTACAGAGAACAACTAGAGGAAGGAGCTGAAAACAACAGGTGGTAGTTCCAACTGGCAATTTGTGATTTCTACAAGTCAGAGAGAAAAATACATGGAGGAAGGAAAAGGATGAGAGATTAGTTAGGTAAAACGAATTGAGGAAAAGGAGAGAAGGAGATGGAGAATAAAAGCCTGATAAATACTGTTAAACAAAAATCATAGGAGGCTGTTGCTTCAGACTAAGCTCCTGCATGGGAGCCCCAACAGACAAGACTAAAAATCAAAATGAAGTCACAAAAACAAAGATCCATGTTCCCAAATTGAGGCTAAATTGTTATCTGATCTGAGAAATCAGAAGAGAGCCAAATTTCCCAAACAGGCCAGTTCCAAATTGTATAATGAAATTTCCTCTACTTTAATACTTAGGAAAAAAAAAAAGTGACCCAAACTGAACAAATCAGTTCTTTTTCTTTTTCTTTTTCTGCTCTGTTGCCTTGCCCACACCTTATGAGGATGATGAGTATGAAATAATCAACCCACTTTTTGTTCCTTGTTTCTGCTTTCTGTAGTCCTTCTGTCTATAAAACCAAAGTCTTTTCTGTTCAGCCCTGTTGAACCCTCATTCCAATTTGAGGAATGAAGTGCTGCTTGATTCTAGAGTTGCAAACAAAGCCATTTATTATATTAGAACTAAAGTTGTTGTGATTTGACTTTTAACAAGATTAACATTTTAAACAAATTAGTATGTTTGTGATTATTTCTTGTTCTAAAACATTTCAGTATACCAAAACTCACCATTAATTCTTATGTCATTAGTAGTTACGTAAACTCAAGCATAGGAATTGAATGTCTGAGGCCTTATTTTGATGAATGACCACTTTGAAATATTTCTTTATAGAGCTCAGAAAATGTGATGATTTCCTTCAACTTGTTATGTAAGTAAAGTATTCCATTTACATTTAGTAGTGGAAAGAATTGTCAGATACTGTAAAGAAAGTATGAGTAGAATGTACCCTATTTTTTTTGTATATTTTAATCAGTAATAAATTTGTTTCATTTGCTCTCACCCCACTATTATTATTGTTGTAATATATTTAAACATATTTACTCTACATTTCTTTTTGGTCTTGAAAATTTTTTTAAAATTTATTTGTTCTAATCACTTACACATGGCAGCAGAATGCTCTTGAATTCATTGTATACAAATGGAGTACAATTTTTCACTTCTCTGGTTATACACAAAGTGGAATTACACCATTCATTTTATCATGCGTGTACCTAGGGTAATGATGTTCATCTCTTTCCATCATATTTCCTAACCTCATGCCCCCTTCCCTCCCTACCTTTGGCCAATCCAAAATTCCTCCACTTATCCCATGTCCCCACCCCCACCCCATTATGGATTAGCATCCACTTATCAGATAAAATACTCAGCCTTTGGTTTTTTGGGATTGACTTACTTTGCTTAGCATGATCTTCTCTAACTCCATCCATTTAAGTGCAAATGCCATAATTTTATTCTCTTTTATTGCTGAGTAATATTCCATTGTATATAAAACCCATTTATTGTTTACAGTCTTAGAATATGAACTCTTGGGTAATAGTTCCCACTGAAGTTCCTGGGTTGGACAATATTATCATTTGCAATGTAATTTTAGTGGGCAGGCACTCCCTGAATGGTAAAGTCATGATATTTTTAATTAGCTAATGAGACAGTTAAATAGTAAAATTATGTTAATATTGACAATAAACTGTTTGTGTGGTAGATGATTTGATTCTCACTCTGTGATAGATGAGGCAGTGTCTCTAAATCCAAGAACTTTATTAAGCCTAGTGGTAGAGACCAGTAAGTTATAGAACTATTGAGAATGAGAAATAAGTGCTCTAAGAAAGTACATGTAGCTGCGTGTATACCCAAAGTCTCAGTGACTCAGGAGGCTGAGGCAGGAGGATTGCAAGTTAAAAGCCAGCCTCAGCAATTTAGTGAGGCCTTAAGCAACTTAGCAAGACCCTGTCTCAAAATAAAATATAGGAAAGGCTGAGGATGTGACTCATTGGTTAAGCGCCCCTGGGTTCAATCCCCAGGATATAATTAAAAAAAAAAAAAAAAAAAAAGAAAGAAAGAAAGAAAGAAAGAAAGAAAGAAAGAAAGAAAAGAAAACAGAAAAAGAAGAAAGAAAGTAGGTAGCAGCAGGAGTACTGCAGGCTTTCTAGAGGAAATGATCCCTGAGCCTTCTTGTTGGAATTCATCCACAGTGGAAGCATTCCAAGCACAGGGAACAGCAAATGTGGGGAAGCTTGAGTTGGAGAGATAGAAGGCTGTAATATGCCTGTGACTAAAGGGCCTTTATGCCATGAGGTAGAATTTGCATGTTATCTTGTACCAAAAGTGGAGGGAATAACACACACACACACACACACACACACACACACACACACAATTCAACTTTGGGTGATGTTAGGTAAGTGCAAGAGAAATTTAGCTAGTAGAATCTACCCATAAATGTTTTATTAAGTATGGGAGATCAAGGGAATGGATAAATTAAGTGTGCTTCCCAAGTTTCTGATTTTATTAACTGCATGAATAATAGAGTCAATTCAGGGTGGGGTGGAAATGATCAGGTTTTGGGGGAATGTAAATATGATGAATCTGGTGTTTATATCTCTGTATATATTATCAATAGTCTTGTGTGAGCATATCTCTCATGGTATTTTTTTGAACCTTAGAAATCTGATAGGAAAAACCTCTGTATCTCACAGGTAATGAAGTGTATTCCATGTTTTTACTAGGAAACATTTGTCTTGTCTTGCTGCCCTTTTGGCTGTTTACTTATTCTGCAAGCTTTCATGTGTTCCTTGAATATTGTTATGTAGTCAGTGGATATCTCTATAGTGAGAAGACACACATAGAACTATTTATCTCAGAGCTAATATTAGTTTCTTTAGGAAAATGTCATCTCCACAAAATAGGACAGATTGCCAGTTAGAAGGATATGCCTTGCTGGTTGCAGCTATGAAAGGAATTCAGTACTTGTTAGCAGATTTCAAGTTTAGGGGAGGGGTTAACTAAAAATCCTGGCGGAAGATCCAGGCATTCTGGAGGCAAACAGGCAGGATATTAAAATGGAAATGAATACACAGCTTAGGAGACTGTTCACATATATTTTTGACTTGCATGAGAGTCTGCCTGCCAGATTAAGTGTGTTTTTAGTCACTTTGCTATTTATTTCAGGGATAATTTAAAACTGAAATGTTTATACCTCTTTAAGTACAAATATGGATAAGGATATGGATTTAATTTTTTAATTTTTTATTTTTTAATTAATTAATTATTTTTTTATTATTCTAATTTGTTATACACATTTGCAGAGTACATTTCATTTCATATTACATACAAAGAGCACAATTTTTCAAGTTGCTGGTTTTATATAAAGTATTTTACAACAATTTGTGTCTTCATACATGTATTTAGTGTAATCATGGATAACTCAGTCTGCCATAACCTGTCTTTGTTGGAGGTAGAATACCGTCATGAAGAGTCCTGAGGCATCACCATGACACCTCACTTGTCTCTTTCTGACTCAGGGCAGGCTTTCATCATCTCACTTCAGACCCATTGAAATAACCTCCTACCATGTCCCTGATTCCACACTTCCTTCATTCTGATCCTTTCAAACACCACTAGAAAGAACTTTAGGCATTCATCTAGTCTTAACAACAAGCATGTTCTCTGAGTTTGTATTTACTGCCATACCTCTAGGTTTTATTTTTAACTTCAATATGGGGTTAGTGCTTTTGAAATTTCTTTTCAAAAGGCTTGAATGAAGTGCAAAGATTCAACCTCAGCATTTAAAATCTTCCATGATCTGATCCATCCATCCTTCCCTTCAGTTCATGTATATTGTTCACACTACCAGGAAAGGCTTATCTGCAAGGGTTAAAGCAATGAGAAGGTTTTGAAATGAACAAAAATGAAGGAATCATTTACACATCATCCATCTATTTAACTCTTTCTTCCTCAGTCTCTGCATGTCTACATTCTGTGCTAATTTAAGACTGGGATCAAATACTGCTTCTTCCATGATACTTCCCCAGGTTCTTTCACACAGAAGAACCATCTTCTCTGAATTCCTATATTATTTATATCTCTTTCATGATGCTTACTTTCTCATGAAATTACTTTTTTATATCCCTATAAGCTATAAAATGGTCTTCATATGATATTTATCTTTAACTTTCCCTAGATGCTGGACTCATGAGATTTAAAACATCATCAGTGCTAAGTAAATGTTCCTTGGGTTTGTTGAGTAATAAATTTGAAAAAGAGCTTAGAGGTGTGCTATGGTTTGAATATCTGTTTCTTCCAAGCTTATGTTGAAATTTAATTGCCATTTTAACACTGTTAAGAGGTGGGAACTGGGCTTGTGGCTCAGGGGTAGAGTGTTTGCCTAGCACACATGAGGAACTAGGTTTGATCATCAGCACCACATAAAATAAATAAAGGTATTATGTCCCATCTACAACTAAAAAAATAAAAAATAAAAAATAAAAAACAGGTGGAACCTTTGAAAGGTGATTAGGGCATGAGGGCCCCACCCTCATGGGTGGGCATAGTGCTGCTATAAAAGTTCAAGTTTGGCCCCCTCTTGCTCTCTCATCTTCTACCATGTGATATTGCAGCAAAAAGTCACTTGTGTTCATTATAAATTAATTATGTAGTCTCAGTTTTCTGTTACAATAGTACAAAAATAGACGAAGACAAGGTGATGATTGATGAGTTCCTAAATCTCTAGAATAGGTTCTGTCTGTATGTATATGGATCTCTTTTTGTAAATGCCAACTAATGAAAACAAAATTACAGCCAATTTTGTTATCACCACCTCAGTGACTTACAACTTTGATAATAATAACAGTCATGCTTTGTTGAAAAATGACTTATTGCCAGGTAATCTAATCACTTGAAGTCAATTGTTATAGGATCTGCATCTAGCTTGGCACTCTTTTGACTACAAAATATTTTTGGTTACCTTATTTAAAAGACTTGTGTGATATTGACAGTGGACACAAACATGACTCAGAAACCTGGGTATCTGCAGTGGCAAGCATTATTCTCCCTAATAAAAATGTGATGGCTTTTTTGGTATTGGTGGAAGAAGGTGCCCTTAGTAAAACTTGTAGGCAAAGTCTCAGAATTAAAGTTCATCCTCATTACCATTTTCTTTAATAATTAAATATGAAAACCTGAAATTCAATGGAGACAGTGAATTTTGAGGGTATTCCTAATTGTGATATGTGATTACAGCTGAAAGACAAGTATATTTTTCAAGATTGCTTTCTTCCCTATTTCCTTATTAACTGAACCTCCCTGCCTGTTGCATCCCCAGTCATTCCTTGAATACATTAACTGCAATGTTTCTGGGATTGATGAAAAGCAAATTACACAGGCACAAAACAAATAGGTTGCAGAATTACCAGTTTTATTTCATAAAATTCTCATGATTTTCTTTTTAAGAAAAAATACAGTATAGCTAAATCAATGCACTGCTAATTCTATAACTGTGTAGTGGGTGTTCATTATCTATAATAAGAGAACAATAGAACATTGCCTCTCTTTCCTTCGATTTTCCCAGTTAACACAGTTAGATAAACAAGGGATTTTCTAGGTTTTGCTTGTCCCTCAGCTGCACCTAAATTCTGTGAGTAAGGAGAATTTCTATTTTTCCATTTCAGCTCTTCTTTTACTATTTTCCAGTAATAATGATTAGTGAATAGAAATTGCCCATGTTTTTGGTATGGTAATTTGTATATTGTAGGTCTGTTATTTTATTTTAGCTAAAAATAACCATTTAAGAAACATAGCCTGTTATCATTAGCTTCAAGACTATACTGTTATAGCAGAAGACTAGAAGATGTGCAAGCTGAGTTAGGGTTCCTACTCTTAATTTTCTCCTGTATTTATCAGTAAGTACAGGGCTAAGTCAAGAGTATGGCCTTAGGATTAGGACATCAGGAGAATATGTCCCAGCTCTGACACTCAGTATCTGTATGCTCTTGAACAAGTTTTCTCTCTCCTCAAGTTCCTATTCCAAAAAGATGAAGATGATAATATTTGTATCTACCTAAATGAAGTAAGATTAGTAACTATTTGATCTTTAGGTGGTCATCATACTTACACTTATGTGTTCAATCTGAGTGGATCACATTCATTTATTCCTTCAACAAATATTTGATTGTCCATTGTGTACTAACATTGTGCAGTTATTGGACATGTGTAGTGTACATAGCACATTTGTCTATGTTTACTCAGATATCAAAGCATACAGAGAAGAATATGAGTATTAAGATGTCAAAAGGTTAGGATTTTGATGAAGAGCTATACAGGAAACTGTGAACTTCCAGTACGGGAGGAAGAATCCAGGAATGTGTGCTGCTATTTTAGAAAGCTGTCTTGAGGTAGTATCTCACAATGGCAGAGGTGATCAATTGATTAAATGTTTCTGAGAGTCAGAGCAAATGATGGCCTGAGAGTGAGACTTTGGTTCTGGCAAGATAGACATCAATGATGACTTTTTGTGAAGGGTAGGATGAAATAAATACTTGATTCAAGTAAAATTTTAAGAATGAACTTCCGGCATCCCTAGCTCATGATCACTAGAATTCTGTTGTCAAAAATAATAATCACCTCCCAGTTGTGTGGCAGACTGACTCAAACTGAGCATCTACAATACTGCTATCACTCTACCTATTTACCTTCAAGTCATTATCATTGTATCAGAATACTTGGAGGCATGTCCTTTAAACTACCCTGCCCATGGCTGGTTTTCTTTTATACTTACCACTGAGTACAGCCTAATGTGCAGGACAAAGGTTTACCATCCTGCCTCTTTTCCTAATGCCTAGCATTTCATAAAACATAGAGATATTGGTGGTCTCATAGATTGTTCAATATTTTGAGAGCTCCCAGCCTTTTAAAGAATTCATGTGCCATCATTTTCAGACTTCCTTTTAGCACATGGCACTTAATTTCCCATGCAAATCAATATATGGATATCTTATTTTCTGACATTTTTAAAATTTATTTCTTGTACAGTAACCAGGAGACAAGCAACAAAGTAGATCTCTTAATTTATTTGTTTTCTTATATGATGAGTTCTGGCATCCAATTTCTTGTTTGGGGAAGACTATTGAGATATTTGAGTGATGGTGTTTGAGCTTACTTTTGAGCTTTATTGTCAGGGCTAGGGTGGCTAACTTCGGAAGAGAATCACCCTCATATTTGAAGCAAGGACACAAACACTCTCTCTAGACATTGTAAATGATACTTCAGTCTGGATTGGTATGTCAAATTGCTAAAGCCAAAGAGAATCCATTCAGAGTGGTTTTAAGACATTTTTGAAAAAGTTTTAAATTGTGCTTCCATTTAAAAATTACCTTTAAAATATATTATAAAATCTGTGATTTAAATATGTGGAACACTTGACATTTGTGTATGTTGTGATTATAAGTATCTTTATTTTAGGAAGAAAATATAATGCTTACTCAGAGAACAGCTAGGATTTTTAAAAGAATTTAAGTGCAAGTTATTTGTATGTGAATGAATAAACTTTACCTTAAAGCTTCTTAATATATATAGAGACATAGAAATTGAATTTCTGGTTTACCCATAACAAATCTTTTCAACATTTGAAAATAATAAATCCTGTTTACTTAGCAGGTTTGATTTGTAAAGATGGAATTTTTAAAATGAATACCTCCAATATTTGTTTTCTTGTGGAAATATTCCTACAGAGAACAGTTTTCTAAAGCTAGTGGTTCTGATAATCTGCTTTTCTAATCAAGTGTGATTATAACAAATTTTTTTACAGACGAACCAGTTACCTGCCTCAGGTGGAAGGACCATGAACAATTTAGGTCACTGCTTCGTTATATTCAGGCAGAATATGTTAAGTTATTAGATCCTTGAGAATATTTACACAGAACCTTTTTTAAGGAATCTGGGAATGCTTGCCTCTCATGGAATATTTGCCACAATACCATAAGGTAAACGCTATGAGGCTATTTCCTTTGAGTAAAAGCTATTCACTAGGTAGAAAAGTCACAGCTATCATATTTCAAGGTATATATTGTAAAGGAATGGGACTTCCAGTTCATGTATCATGATATTTCTTCATGTAGATGGCCTTGGGTAATCATATTTTAAAAAAATATATGAAGTATCCAGAGTAGATAGGAATAACAGATCATTTGCTTCTTTTTTTAAAAATATTTTATTTATTTGTTTTAGTTGTACACAATGCCTTTATTTTTACGTGGTGCAGAGGATCAAACCCGGGCCATGCACGTGCAAGGCGAGTGCTCCACCTCTGAGCCACAACCCCAGCCCCCCATCATTTGCTTCTTGTTGCTCATATTTGCTGAGACTTTTATGAAGATTTTCCCTGGGCACATGAATCAGTTTAATATTGATTGCTCCCAGTTGGTGGCTAGACATCAGACTGCCAGCCTACTCCACAGTATTGCCATCTGCTATTTGGATTCACAGTGTGTTGCTGCTATGCACCACCTCCTTTTGATCAGGAAGGTGTTTATCCCAGGGCAAGGCATATCCATGGCACTCCAGATGTGCTGACCCCTGCAACTTCCCCAAATGCGGAAACTCGACTGCATAATTTGTGGTAGTGGGGGCTGCGAAAGAAAAACAAACAAACAAACAAACAAACAGGACCCTTGTGAGCAATAGATTGCAGCTTATTCCAGTGATTGAAGACAACTCCTCCCCAAGCCAAATTTGTAGAGGTCATGCATCTCATCTTGTTTGGCAATTGCTCTGTGCTGATCATGCAGTCTGATAGCTCATTGTCTCTGATCATTTAGGTGTTCATCTTTCAAGCCAGTGCCTTGTTTCAATGCAACATCAAATACAAATATGATTATTTCAAAGACTCAGAAAAATATTCAATCTGTTTTTTAATATAATAAAGTCACATCTTGAAATGATTAGTTACTATTGGCTTGCCAAGTTCAAATTTTTTTTTGTAAGTTTAATGTATTATAATCCACTGGATTTTTTGGATAGATTTCCCAGGTTTGAGGATTTTTTTTGTTGTTGTTGTCTTTTAATTTTTGTGGGATTCTTACTGCACAGTTTTTATTTCTTGGAAACAGATTTTCAAAAGTTTTCATCATACCTTCCCTTTTCTTGTTCTACTACATTTCCAAAGGCAATGGTAAATGCAAAATATTTTTATTTGATAGAAAAGAATGCCTTTCATCCATCAACCACTGATCACTTTAGAGATTTAAATATTTTTTTCCAAAAACAGAGAATTTGCACAGATCATATCATATTTAATTCTTCTCAATCTACCTCAATATGTTAGGGTATATTGAGCACTGGAGAGTCACATTTCAAAATTGGGCTAATTGCAAACTTCATAGGAATTCATGGGCAGAGATTCAAGGCCTGGACTCCACTGACCCCATTCCTCACATAAGGACTTAGCCCAGTTCTCATATCTGCACTTTTGGGCAGCCAGAATGTGTTTATTAAACACTATGCTTGTTGAGTACTCAATGAGAAAAAGCTTCTGTGGGCCAACAGCATCAGGAAATGGGGCCTTTCAGACTGAGACTCTGAGATATAGCTTAACCTGCTGGATGTTTATTAAAAAGTGCCTTTTGGGGCTAGGGGAATAGTTCAGTGGCAGAGTACTTGTCTGACATGCACAAGGTCCTGGGTTCAATCCGCAGTATTGAAAGAGAAAAAAGTGCCCTTTGGGTAAACACTGGTAGACAAGAGGCAGGATTTGGTGGAGTAAAAAGCTAGGTCTTAATGCAGGTCCAATAAACATGGCACATACCACAGGAAATGTTGGGGTTGGAATGGCCTTCAGAGGAAAACACTGAGCAAGAAAACAACTTTGTATTATTGCAGAGATCAATCACTGGACATAGACCAACATGTGAAGGAGTGTGACCTTAGATAACACTTTATCTCTGCAGATGAGGCAATTCTGGAAAAGACCTGACAGCTGTACCTTGCTTACTAACAGTTTACCTAACAAATTAGGAGCAAGTCCCTTTTTGAAGGGGGAATCTAGGCCACACATCATAATGCTACCACATGGGACAGATTACAACATCTCTTTGTAAGAGGTGCATGAAACATTCACACGTGAATAACTGAGAATCTGGCACTGAAGAAATTTTCCAGTTCTGTTTCTCTTTTAACATTGATTCTTATCCTATGAACTAATGGTCACGGAACATAATTTGATAAATATCCATAACTGTACAGTACCTCAAAGGCTGTATAAAAAGAACTGCATAGATGGTTTGCTCCTGGCTCACCTGCCCTTCAACAGCTATTATTCCTGCCTGAAACTCTGTTGTTGCTATATATTAGTAATGTACTTGTGAGTGAAATACTCATGTGTAGGAAAACTGGCTTTATTTTTCAATACTAAATTTATTTCTTAAATTCTCATTCTGTCTAGTGGCAAACATGGACATACCCCCCCCCACACACACACACACACTCCAAAATCCTTAATCTCAGACATTTTTCACAAAATTGTAGTCATAAGGTTTTAAAATAAGTTAATATGATATTTTCTGTTTGTCTTAGTTTCTTGGGAATATTATAACAAAATCTGTATACTGGATAGATTATAAATAACAGAAATTTATTTCTCATACTTCTGGAACCTGGGAAATCTAGACCAAAATGCCTGCAGATTCTGTGTCTGTAAGCTCACTTAATGTTCATGAACAATTCTTTTTCACTGCCTTCTTCCATGGTGGAAGGTGAATTTGTGAAGTCATAAAAGAAACCACCTCAGGTTTCTTTTTTTATTTATTTATTTATTTATTTATTTATTTATATTTATCTATCTATTTATTTATTTATTTTGGTACTGGGGATTGAACTCAGGGGCACTGGACCACTGGGCCACATCCCCATCCCTTTTTTGTATTTTATTAGAGACAGGGTCTCACTGAGTTGCTAAGTACCTCGCCATTGCTGAGGCTGGCTTTGAACTCGCAATCCTCCTGCCTCAGTCTCCAAAGTGCTTGGATTGCAGGTGTGTGCCACCGCACCTGACTTAGGTTTCTTTTATAACTACGCAAATCTCTGAATGGTCTCACCTTCTAATATGTCACCTTGGGGGTCAGAATTTTAACATATGAATTTAGTGGATGGGGGAACATAAACATTCAGATCATAGTTCACTTCTTTTCCCCAGGTTTGCACCTAAGTTCCAGGGGACAAGGTGACACCATGGCATCTGATTCTTGGTTGGCATCTATCAATGTTTGACATCAACTGAGATGAACAGGGTCCTTTCTGGTATTCACTAATATCTCCCTCCATGTTAGCATCTGATGCATTCCAGGACCCCTAAAAAGGGTTCACACTGTGACTCTGCAAAGGGTCTCTTGGGTCTGTCAACTGTTAGGATAATTTCCTTATGCTCTCAACTATATCAAGAAAAACATTTTCTTGACCCCCTCCCCACAGTGACTAAGAGGCAGTGTAGGATCTGTGTGCCTAGGCACTCAGTGCAGGTGTTTCTACTGCAGGATCCACTGCCACAGTGTCAAAACCACTTTCACTAATCAGACAGGAGGTACTGAAGAAAGGAACAAAGCATTTGCTTCTAGAGAAAAATGCCCAGTTTTATTTTTCTATTTTATTCGAATAGACTATTATTATATCATTGTACCAAGATTACATGGTTTCAATTTTTGTAGCTTTGTGATTAGTCTTGATATATGGTGTGAGTAAACCCTACTCTTCTTATCCAAGACTGTAAGTTATATTTCCATATACATTTTATATTGAGTTTGTAAATTTTCTTAAAAGGAGTTTCCTGGGATTTTGATTGGGATTACACTGACTCTGTCCTATAAATACAAAAGTAAATTCAAGACATTGACCTTGAACTATTGAGACTTCCATCCATTAACATTTTTTTCTGCCTTCATTTACTTAAATCTTCTTTAATGTCTCACTAATATTTTCTGGTTTCCAATGTAGGAAAAAATGTAAATCTTATAATAGGTTTACTATCACATCTTCCTTGGGACAAGTGAGCAAGACTCCTTGTCTGAAATAATAGGGAGAGAAAGCAAGGCATCTCTTCCTCTTCCAGGAACGATGTTAGACAAAAATGGCGCTGCAATGGTTAATTCTCTCTCTCTATTCTCACTATATTTCTGTGTGACCACTAGGGGCTCATAAGTTAGCTATTAAATATAAATCTGATCACACAAATTTACACCATGGAGTCTGAGCCAGGAGCTCTATAGCAAATTCATTAGTACATGAGAAAAACAGATTTATAATTAGACATTAGGCTTGTAAGTAATGATTAAACTTGTGGCTCTTACTGTGCCCCACAGTTCAGACTTTTCTAAGTTATAGTTATAAGGTTTTAAGTTATAGTTATGAGGCTTTCTTGTGATTGATAAGGATTCTTTTATCTTAGGTAAGTTTAGGATATTAGTTTAAGATATATTGATATAAGTTTTCCATGGTAGAGACCCCTTAGATCTAACACCTGATCAAAGGAAAAATACCTGTTAGCTTAACTTCTGAATAACAGCTATACTTCCTTCTTTCTAGTTCAAAACAAAGTCATTATAGGAAACAATAGTAAGTTGAGTTCAGTTAAGGTTTAGCTATGATGTATTAGAGCAATCTAGCTGTGAGAAATCATGAGTGGACTTAAGGGGTTACGGAAATAGGTTTAGGTGAAAACATGTTTTGTATTGCTATACGATTGTTCTTGACATTTAAGATTGATCAATATATGCTTTTTTACATCTTTAGATAAGTTTAATCAGTAATATGTACTTAGAACAATATCCTGTTTCCCCCAGAATGTATAACCCTGAAATTCCTTAATGTAACTTGTTTCCTTCATAAGGTATAACTCTGAAATTCTTTAATGTAACCTCAAAAGCTGTAATGCAAAAGACTGTGCTGTCTGGGCTATAAAATCTCGGGTAAAACAAGTAAAGTTAGAGTTAGCCTCCAGACTTGTGTGCTGCGTGGTCTGTCTCTCACCTTTCCGCCGATGTATTCACCCCCCCCCCGACTTTCTGGAGCTGGACTCCAGCAGTTTACTCTTAGGTATTTGCTGCTTTTGATACTATTGCAAATATTAAATGTTTGAATTTGTTCAATTGATCCAATGTAAGGGTGTGCAATAATTTGATATTTTGATCTTACTAAATTTATACAGTCATTCTTATGGTTTGCCAAATATTTGGGAGCTTTTACATTCATAATCATGCAGTCAGTGACACATTTCATTATTTCTATCCTGATATTTATTGCTGCTTTTTCTCTTATCCCACTTCTTCATTACCCTGGCTTGGCCATCAAGTGAAATGCTGAATGGAGTTGAACATACTCATCTTAATCTCAGTATGAGGTTGGTGAGACGATTCCTTATTTTACCTTGTATTTTTTCTTGTGGTATTGGGAGTGCACCCAGGGGTACTTTACCAATAAGCCATACCTCAGACCCTTTTATTTGGTGATGTGATCTTGCTAAATTGTGCAGTCTAGCTTCAAACTTGTGATTTTCTAGCCTTAGCCTCCCATGTTGCTAGGATTACAGGCATGTGCTTCTGTGCCTGGCTACCTGTACGTTTTTAATAGGTTATTAACCTTATCAGGTTAGAAAATTTCCCTTCTGTTTCTAGTTTGCTGATAATTTATATTGTTAATGACTGTTGACTTATTGGCTTTCTCTGCATCTATTGATTTTATATGGTTTTTCTTATTTATTCTTTTATGTTAATTAATTTTCAAATGTTAAACCAACTTCATGATGTGTTGGTCTCTTTATTGAAGATTTCATTTGATAATATTTTGTTTCATATATGAGCATTTAAATTTGTGATCTTAACTGGCTTCTAAGTAGAAAAGAGTTAAGCAGATAGCCTCTGATTAGTTTCTCGCTGAGAGACACTTTGGAGGATGTTTTGGGAAAGAAAAATAGGCAGGCAACCTAGGTGATCTCCTTGTACACATATTAATAACAGATTTCATGCAAATAATGTAATATTAATTCCTAGGAGATAAACTTTTATCTATAAAGTATTTTCACTGGATATCCCTGATATAGGACTTCTTATGAAAAAAGAAAACCACAATCTATGAACTTATAAAGCATGGTTCTCAAGAAAATATTGTATAAGTTACATTAATACATGGATATTAGAAAGATAAATATCCTAACCTAACATGCTGTAGATTATGGAAGGTGATGAGGCTCATATCATTACATCTTGGCCAAAAAAATTGTACAATTCAAGAAGGAAGGACCTTGGAGTCCATGACACTGTTCAAGACTTTATCTGCTTTGCCTATGCTCCATGACTTATGTAATCTTAATATGAATGTAACATTATAATGAATAAAATCCCTTATTCTTTTGATTTTTTGAGTCTGATTTGCCAATCATTACACATTGGCTCCATCTATAATTTTCTTTTTTGCTATGTTTTGTCAGAATTTGGTATCAAAGTTATGCTTGTCTTCTATAACAAGCTGAGATGCGTTTATATTTTCCTAATAGGTTGAAAAATCAGTAAGCTTGGTATATTTTCCTTCTTAAATGTTGGAAGAGCTTACCAATGAAGTTATATGTCTAGATAGCACTTTGTGGAATGCTATGTGCTCCCCTTCTCATGGAAGATGCCAAAAAGTCCCCTTTTCAGCAAGGCAATAGTGGGTGTGTGCACTTGAGATGCCTCTATTATCTTTGCTAGTTGCTAGGAAGATGACTGCAGTTAAAATCAGCATGAAGTGAAGAAGTGAATTTTAACATTACTTTATCTAACGGGACAGAACATAAGACTAGAAAACCAAGAATTTATTTATTTAGAGGAACTTTAGGGCACAGTATTTATCAAATCTATTTATTTAGAGGAGCTTCAGGGCACAGTATTTATCAAATCTATGCTAGCCTTGAGTGCCCCCCACACACACCAATTCACTGTCAAAACTCAATTGCCAATGTGATAGTATTAAGAAGTGGTGTTTAGGAGGTGATTAAGCCATGCAGTTGGAACACTCATGAATGGGACTCATAACCATTCAAATGGCTACAGGGAACTAGCTAAGCCCCCGTTACACTTCTAACCCTTCTGCTATGTGAGTGTTTTTCCCTCTGAAACACTGGTATTTTGACCTTGGTTTTCTATCCTCCTGAAATGGGAGAAATCAATTTCTGTAGGAGAAATCAATTTCTGTTCTTATCAATTACCAATCAACAAATGGGCTAAGGAATTGAAAAGACACTTCTCAGAAGAAGATACACAATTAATCAACAAATACATGAAAAAATGCTCAACATCACTGGCAATTAGAGAAATGCAAATCAAAACTACTCTAAGATTTCATTTTACTCCAGTCAGAATGGCAGCCATTAAGAACACAAACAACAATAAATGTTGGAGAGGATGCGGGAAAAAAGGCACACTCATACATTGCTGGTGGGACTGCAAAATGGTGCAACTGTTATGGAAGGCAGTATGGAGATTTCTTGGAAAAATGGGAATGGGACCACCCTATGACCCAGCCATCCTACTCTTGGGTCTATTCCCAAAGGACTTAAAAACAGCATATTATAGTGACACAGCCACTTCAATGTTTATAGCAGCACAATTCACAATAGCTAGATTGTGGAACCAACCTAGATGTCCCTCAGTAGATGAATGCATAAAGAAAATGTGGTACATATACACAATGGAATTTTACTCAGCAATAAAAGAAAATAAAATAATGGCATTTGCAGGTAAATGGATGAAGTTGGAGAATATAATGCTAAGTGAAGTTAGTCAATCTCAAAAATCCAAATACCGAATGTTTTCTCTGATATAGGGAGGCTGATCCACAGTGGTGTTGGGTCAGGGTACATAGGAGGATTAGAGGAACGCTAGAAAGGTCAAAGGGGAGGGAGGGGAAGGAAGGGAGCAAGGGAGTAGGGAGGGGAAAAAAGAAAAGGTGGTTGAATAAGATGGATGTCATTATCCTAAATGCATGATTGAAGATTTGAATGGTACAAATATAAATTGTATACAAACAGTGTTTTGTAAAAAGATGCTCTATATGTTTATTATGAATTATAATGCATACTATTATTGTAAATAAAACTTTGAATAAAAAAATAAAAATAATATTAAAAATTAAAAAAAAAAACACTGAATGTTATCTCTTAGTGGAAATCCCTTTACCTTTTAATGTTATTTTCACTACCCTATTTCCTAAAGTTATTTTATGGACATCATGGTGACTTATTTAGACCTCCATTAATAAATGGTTCCTAGAATAAGAGTGTGGATAGAACTCTCTAGCTAATCATTTTTTAAAAATGTGGATCCAAACATCATAAGCCTTTTTCTGAGCTTTGGAATACCTCCTATATCATGCTCTTGAAGAAAACCATGCTACAGGACCAGACCAAAATCAGCTTCAACAGATAAGCATGTTGATTAAGGATACATCAGAGGATTCTAGTCTCCAACGTCAGCTTCATTCACTCAGGTTATTTCAAGAGGTGAAGAATTTGGCTGATCTAAATGACCCATGACTAAATTGCATTTTGTGAACAAAATAAATATTGCTTTCAAAAATGAAAAAAAAAAAAAAAAAAAAAGAAAGAAAGAAAGAAAAAGAAAAAGAAAGAAACCCCACAAGATTTTCTTCCAAGAGAGGTCCCAGAAAGACACACAATTCACTAAGACCACCCACAATGCACCTGTGTGAGAGTCCCAGTATTACTAAGAAAAGTGGTGGTTCTTCTTTTTAGACAGGGCTGATGATGAGGTAGTTACAGAGCTGGAATTGTTAATATCATTCAGGGGTAATGGACCCCGCAATAACAATAGAGGGCCCCGAAGACTGAAGACTGGAACTTAACTACCACAAGCCAAGAGGCCATAATTAGTCTAACAACTGGTGAAATTAGAGGGGTAGTTAAGTGGGCTTGACTCATAGCATGTTTGTGAGATGATTAATTGAAGGTATTACCCCTACAGGCAGAACACATGGGCAAGTAACAAAGAGGTTACTTAATATCTACAACCAAATAGGGTGAAATGTAAAAGGAAGAGTTTGAAGATACCACCCCAATGTAATAGCACAATTCCTTGTTCAGTTCCCAAACCTGAGGGAATTTTCAGATAAAAGAATCCGCAGATGGAAGAGGTGCTAGGTTCCTAGAAGGAAAAGGAAATGACCTACTTAGAAATGTGTGTGTGTTTGTGTGTGTGTATGTTGAAGAATCCTCAAGTTCTTCCCCAAATGAAAACATGGTCATTTACTACAGTGGCTAAATAAACACTAGCAAAAGAGAATATGCAAACAATTCTAGGACTATTTGGCCTAGGGTTCAAGTTGACATTGGTCTACTAATCTTCCTGGCAGCCAGGCCCGAATGAAGATGTGAAGAACAAGGGATGAACTGAGTCATGAAAATTCACCACTTTGATCTCTTGCTGAGGGGAGCTTATATGACTGAGTGCCCCAGCTACTGCTCTCTGAAACCACTGTTATTTTCTTGCCAAGGCTACATTAGAACAATGACTGAGAAATCAGGCATACTAATGTAGGCTTATTCCTAATATAGTTCCTCCAATGAGAAAATTTGGCTTCAGTGTTCTTCATCAGCTGACCTGAAACTTGATTGTAATTGTGCTGCAGTATAATGTCCCACTATTCAACAGTCCTTCCTTCCCTTTTCCTTCTGTATTAGTCAGGGCTTTCCAGAGAAACAAACAATAGGATCTGTCTGTATCTATCCATCCATTCATCCACCCATATAGATATTTATCATAAAGAACTGGCTCTTGCAATTTGGAGGTTAAGTCCCATGATCTGACATCTGAAGACCTGAGAGCCAAGAGCACTGAGGCTGTCAGTCGCAGTCCAAGAGCAGAAGATGGAGTCCCACCTCTACAGTCAGGCAAAGAAAAAATGTTTCCTTCATCTTTTTGTATTATTCAGGCCCTCAGCAGATGGGATGATGCCCACCCACACCAGGGATCAGTCTGTTTACTCACTGTGTTCAAATACCATTCTCTTCCAGAGACACCCTTATGGACACCCCAGAAATAATATTTAACCAGATATCTTGGCATACTGTGACCCAGTGAAATTGAAACACATAAACTTTGCACCTTCACAGAGGTGACATAAATTATATAGTCTGAAGATTCTACCTTCTTTGGCTTCTTCTCCACTTTAACCCTCAGAGGCATTTCCCTAAATCTTTTAGAAATTGAATTCTGTCTTTATATGTGCTTCTTGGAGGACTACAAGGAACAAATTTGGATTTTGTTCTGGCAGGTAATTACTTGAAGATTGACTTTATACTATTCAACTTGCTTTGAGTTTTTTGGGTGGTGGTGGCAGTTTTTACTCACCCAACATTTGTGTAACCTTTCAGGGATCTTTGGTGGATCCCTGGAGTTCTCAGTGAGGACTCTCCACTATAGCTAGATGAAAATTAAATGTTTCCCAATATCATGTTAACTTTGAGTATTATTAGGCTTAATGTTCAGCAATGGGCACAAGGGGATCTCTATGTATGTTTCTTGTAGTTTTTTGTCCACATATCTTCCACTTCACTGATACCCTACCCTGAATATTCAAACTATGCCAGTCTCAACTCATGTTTCTCTCCTTAACTCAGCAAGATTGCTCTGCTTATGTTCCTCCTCCTGCATTGATCCAGATTGCTAACCTGCAGGAAGTCAAGGTCACTGCAGGTTTTGCCTTGTGTCTGTCTCTCAGTGATCAGTTCTTTGCTGCCAGGTGTTCAATGTCTGTCCATGCTTTCCCCCCACCCCCGTCCCACAGTTTTTCTTCTTGAAATAGCAATAGCCAAGATTGCTGCACAATTTCTAATGTGTGCATTTAAAGCTATGATTTCCTATGAGCATTTGCTTTCATAGCAGTTGGTTATGATGCTGTTTTTTCATTAGAATTCATTTTGAAATATTTTCTAAATTCTGGTGTGATTTATTGTTTGACTCATTGGTAATTAGTTTTATGCTCCTTAACTTATATGCATTTGAGAATTCTTTTGTTAACTTTAAGTAACTTCTGGTTTAATTCATACTAAATGATTCAAACTTTTGAAATTTGTTGAGAATTGTGATCCAGCCTATGGTCAGTGTTGGTAAATATTCTGAAGTGTGCCCTAAAAATAATCCAGAAATCTAATGTTTTTGGATATAGTGTTGTATGTCTTATTCATATTTTAAAATTGCTAATAAATAGGAGCTCAAAACATACTGAGTTGAGTAACTCAAATAGTTTACTCTATTAATGGAAATTCCAGACCAAATAAAAGTCGATTAGACAATCCTTAGAAAAGAAATCCAAGTGAAATCATGCAGCTTGCTCAGAATACAACCAACATTAATGACAACCCTCCATATGATCCCAGTTATTTTTCTTCTTATGTTTCTGCCCATTTCTCTTCATTAGTTGTAAGCTTTGTAACATTAGCGTTGTATGCCTGTAGAAAACAGTATCCCGTGAAAAGTTAATAACATTGATTTATAAAGCTCATGGAGATATAAGAAATGGTTAATTTTATTTCTTCACTTTTCTCTAAACAATTCATGATTATTTCTGGTATTACATGAGTTTAGACAGTATCTAATATTTCTTTCCAAAGGTCAAATTTTTCAAGTAGAATCATTTTCAGTTTTCCAAGTTCCACTGTTGTGGGAAACCACTCTGGGTGCACACACCTGTAAGTCCTGATGCCTTACTGGAAATTGAAAGATCATGAAAGTCTGGAGTGGCAGTGTCAAGACTCATGACTTGGGTACTTCCTGGGTTCCAATAACAAGGCATGGCCCTATGAGTAGGCAACACCCAGAGGGGTTGGGTTACCCACACCTGGCCTTTGAAATCCTACCTCTTCTACCTTTTATGGATCAAACATTCCAAGAAACAGAGTTCCCCCAATAAAAACCACTTCTGAATGTGCTTTGCTCTCTCTCACCAGCCTCTTGTGACTTTCTCTTGCTCTCCCTTTTGGGGAGCTTGAGGGTGAGAGTCTGAAAGGCTGTCCTGAAGCCTTAAAGGTATCTGGGCCTGTGTGTATTTGTTATTTGCATCACCCCAAATTCACACTATGATTCCGGTTCAGCAGCCCACACCGTACATGGGTTGCAGTCACTTCTCTTTCTTATAAACTGGTATAAACGCACAAACCCCAGTATGTTTAACCTTCCTCTTTAACGCTTCTTTCAACTTGTTCTGGATATTATGATTATAGAAAGAAGGGAGGAAACCAATTTAGACAGGTCTGACTGTGTGTTCTGCAGGCCTATAAAATGTCTCTTGTGTACTCTCAAATCTTTTTAACCAGATTCCAGCTGCAGCTCTGGTGAACAGTATGGAAGGTTTTACCCTGCTTCATGCTGACAGTGTTGCATGTCAAGCATGCACAAAGAATGAAGCCTCCTGTCCCAAAGCTTCTCCATTGCAGCAAGGTGTGATGTCCTGTACCACTGAGGCACCTTGCAACCCAGACTGATGGGGGAGCCACTGCAGCTCTCAACACCAAGGAGATGGCTGCTGACAGAAGAATACTTCTCCCTTTCATCCCTCAGGAAGACAGTTCTGAGACAAAGATTCTCGAGAAGGTTCTGCATTATGTAACCATTAACAGTAATGTACCACTTGAAAACACTAGCTTGTTTTGCTTCGACCTTTCCCTTTTCCCCTTCTTCATTTCTCTTTCACTCCTGCTCCCTGGGATCAAATCCCAAACAGAATGTCTCTACCTTTGTCTCAGGCTCTGCTTTTTAAAGAATAACCTAGATTTAAAGAGTAGGAAAGTAGGCTGTTGGTAGATTATACAATGCAGGAATATACTTTTCCTTGACTCTATATATGCTACAAAGAAATACTCATTCAGTAGGCAGTATAGTTGGTGATTTCCATCTTTTTTTTCTTTTAGAAAGCTCATCATGCATCCTGAGCCTGACCACCTAAAGGAAAAAAAAAAAAAAAAAAGGTGGTAAAAACTAGCTTATAAAAGGCGAATTTCTTTGATGATAGCTCTAAGTATTTTTCTGTGTGAGAGGGTCCTCAGCAACTTGAATATTCATATGTATTATGGAAAAACTCTTAATCAAGTAAACCTTTTTTTTTTGTTGTTTTTGCTTTGGAAAGAAACCTATTACATTTTTTTTTTTTAAACTCCTTGATAGAAAGCTGTGTCTTTTACTATTCTAATACTTTTTGCTAAGAAACTCAAACATAACTTAAAATGTATGCCTTATTGGACTACTGATAGGTCTTTCTTCATTTATGAAAAACTTAGAAGGAATACCCTGGAAGATAAAGATTTGTCCGGAATAAATTTAAGGTTGTTCATATGTTAGCTTTGAGTAAAAATGTTAAGAATTAAAATTTCTTACTCACTTGAGACACTACAGAGAAGAAAATTTATTAAAGTTCCTCCCTTATCACACCTATATTTTAGTAGAACAGAAGATGAGACGATAAACAAATTAAATAATTAAAATATATTTTATTATAAACTAGGGATGACATTGTGACTGAATCATATCCTTTCCTCAAAATTCACAAGTTAAATCCTCAGTATCTCATAATATATTTGGACATAAGGCTTTTAAGGTGGTAATTAAGTTAGAAGGAGGCCTTAGGGTAGGCTCTAACCTAATCTAACTAGTATCCTTACAAGAGGAAATTTGGACTTACTCAGAGACAACAAGGGTGCTATAAACACACAAGAAAAACCACAGGAGGATAGAGCTAGAATTGGCCAACTTCAAGCCTAAGCGAGAGGCCCAGGAGAAACCAAACCTACCAACAATTTGATTGTGGACTTTAGTCTCCACAACTGAGGAAATACAATTCTGTTGTTTAAGTCAATCAGAAATACAATCCATTTGCTGCTATGGCAGCAGCACCAGCAAACTAATGCATATGGGAGAGAAGTGCAAGCTTTTTTGCTTGCTTGTTGGATATATAGGTCTCACAGAGATAATGACATTTAAACAAAGACCTGAGGAAAAGAGCACAGAATATTTAGGGGAGGAGCATTCTGTAAGAAGGAAAAGCAATCCCTAAATCCCTGAGTTGGAGAGAGGTTTGATGCTTTGAAACTTAAGTATTAAAAGATGAGTTTAAAAAGGCATAGAATAAGGAAACAGCGGTAGATCATGTGACAAAGATTCTCAATGGATGCAGGCACATACTGTGCACTGTGGGGATGTTCTGAAAAATTGCAAGGATATTTTATCATTAGATTGGAGTGATAGTACTGGTCTTTAGTAGACAGCATGTATGCTAAACTGACAGTCATCCTTAGGACAGTTTAATATAATGAGATATTTTCCCACATTCTATGTGACTTTAATATGCCCAAGTGCTCATTTGAGGTGATAAGCATTTTCCAAAATTTGACTGTAGGTAATGATTATACTCATCTGTGAATATACTACGCAACAAATACCGAATTCCATACTTCAAAGGGATTAATTGTATGGCATATGTATTATATCATAATAAAGCCAATAAGAAAAAGAAAGCAGATATACAAAGGATAAACTCTGCATATTCAAACAACTGAATACCATATAGCATAAAAACAATAAAAAATTTTTTTAAAAAGATCTTTTACATGAAACATGCACAAATTCAAATATAACATGGAGTGAAAGAAACCAAATACTGTAGAATACTTATTGAAAATCTAATTTTGTATAAAACTCAGTAACATAAAAAAAAAAGTTCACCTGTGTATCTAAAGGATAAGGTAATCGCTATATTTGGTGAGAACTCTGTGACTGGGCAAGGGTATAAAGGATGCTTCTAACAGTTTATTTCTTGATCTGAATTGTTATTGCCAGGGTATGATTGTATTAGTTTTAAATCTTACTGAACTATATTTACAATTTGTGCACTTTTTCCTATGGTGTACTTAAACAAAAGTTTATTTAATTTTTTTTTTTTTTTAAATGTAGCTGTTCCGCACTAGAATGGTCAAAGGGAAGGGAGGGGAAGGGAGGGAGCAAGGGGGGATGGAGAGAAAAAAAAAAGAAAAGGTGGATGAATAAGATGGATATCATTATCCTAAATGCATGATTGAAGACATGAATGGTACGAATATACTTTGTATACAAACAGTTGTATGTGAAATGATGTTCTATATGTGCATTATGAATTATAATACATACTACTATTATAAATAAAAAATTTTAAAAATGTAGCTGTTCTGTAAGTTTCCTATCAGTATGTGTTGACAGAAAGGACTAAAGAATACATAAATATTTTAAGTTATATTATATGTATTGGGATTGTGGAGGATTTTGTCTATACTCTTTTCGTTATTTTCTCAATTACCATAGTGGGCATACATTACATTTCTTACTAGGGGAAAAAGCTATCAAAATAAGTAGTCTGAGATTTCTTGAATTAGTTTTCCACTAAACAAATTTATTCAAAATGTAGGGACTTGGGCTTTTGCTCCTACATGAGAAGCAACTGTCACTTCTGAGCAAAGAAGGGTGTAGCTGCTGGGTGTGTGTGTGTGTGTGTGTAGGGATGGGGGTTCCTGGTGGCCTTGATGAATACCAGGAACTCACCCTCTGCCTCCAGGAGAAAAGGCAGAGAGCAAAGGATTCAAGAGATGGTGAACCAAGCCTAGAGGTGATTCCCAAGCACACCCACACCACGGAAGGGTGGGGTGTAGTCCTCACAGAACCTGGGTGGGACTTGGGGGAGACTCACTTGAGTTCTCAGCCTCTGACCAGGTAGTGCATTACTAGCTTCTGATCACCTCATCGTCATAATTTGTGAAGCCAGATGCTGTGTTTTTTTCCTCATTTTTACAAACCTGTTAAAACAAATGAAGACAAATATGTGACAGAGGCAGCTTCTGGTCTGCAAATCCTAAAATATTTGCTATTTGGCTCATTACAGAAGAAGTCTGAAAACTCCTTAATTAGAGAGTCTATGCAGAAAAATTTCTTAAAAAGTACTTAAAATTCTTACCTGGGAATGAGCTTGCAGGGGAAGAGCCGGGTGTGGATGAGTGTGCTAGGCTGCACTTGTACCGCACTAAGCAGTACCGCCCCGGGTCGCCAGACTCTGAAATGTAGCATCCACTTCAGAGAGTGTCAAATTGCTCCTCTGAGGAATTAAGCCTGGAAGGGGGAATAGCCTGGCCCTTTCTGACAGGTCCAAAAGGATAAGGATGCTCCCCGCGACCCTCAACCGATTGTCCGCAGGGGAGAGTTCCCAGCTTCCCACCGGGAAGGTATCGGTGTCATTTCTGGAGAAGCCAACAGAGCCTCCACCGAGATTTCTCTTCCGCTCTTGGTGGTGGTCACTAGCAGGTTCCAAGGGATGTGAGGGATACTAGATAATTTCCGGCGAAGCGATGCCCCGTGGGGAGGCCTCCCAGCGCATGCGCAGAGGAGCTGCCGCCGCCGCCGCCACCACCCCGCCTCCTCGCGCAGGATCCGCCCAGCGCAGGTTTGGCAGTTGCCACGCGGGAGCGCTGGTGGGCAGAGCGCGCCACTTCCTGGGAGCCTGAGGGCCTAATGCCGTTTGCAGGATTTAGAGAGTTGTGAGCATTGTAAACCTTAGCCCTCAAATCCTGCCCATTTTTGACGTATACAAAAGACAATTAAGTGTGATTCAGCCTAATGGCTTACGATGTAGCCATTGAGAATAATGGGTTTTCCTACATCTGGGTTTCTGGACCACCGGGTTGTTGATGCTTTGGCCAAGACGGTTTTTGGAGCCTGTGTAGGGGGCATGTCCTGTGCCAAACAATTAACGTTTAGCGGCATCTTTGGGCTGTACCTACTAAATTCCACTAGCTTCGCCTCCTTCTCCAATTCTGACAACCCAAAACGGCCCCATACACTGTGTGTTGGTGATGGTGGCAAGGTGAGCAAAATCGCCAATATTGAGGATTTGAAGGCACAGCTGTCTCATGGATTAACAGTACAGGGTCAAAATTAGGAAACGTCGCCTTGCTACATTACTGTAATAAATATAGAGTTCGTATATTTTGACTTCCTCAATTGTCTCCAAAATGTCTTTGCTTATTGGTGGTAAAAGAGAAGTCTGGGATTAAGTCAACTGGGACACATATTACATTTACTTGTCAAATCTCTTTAGTTTCCTTGATTTAGTTAGTTCCCTGGTCTTTGTTCGTTTTTTTTTTTTTTTTTTTTTTTCCCCTGTAATTAACATTTAAAAAAAAAGTCTAAGCCGGTCTGCCTATCCTTCCAGAATATCCTTCACTTTGAACATGTCAGATTTGTTCCTCATTATCTAATTGACAATGATTATATATATAGATATATGTACGTATATCAAGATATCATTTTTTGTGCGCACACACACACACACACAAAAAACCCACACATATATACACACACAAACACACATATACACACACATATATGTGTGCTTTGGTGGTAATTATACCTAGATAATTTTATAACCAATAGTATCTGTTTTCCCAAGACTATTTTCTATTTTAAATGACTGCCTTACATTTTTTTAGAAGTACTGCCCCAGTGGTTTAAAAAACTATTTTTTATCATATATATGTAAATTTTTACATTGTACTTGGGTCTACATTTTTTTTTTTTTTGTTCTTTCCCGTTGATTATTCTACACATTTGTTGAACTTAAGCTGTTCTGATTATAGTGATAATTATAATAGATTTCAATATCTGGTGAGGCTGGTCCTGCCTCATTGCTGCTTTGTGTGTGCACATGTGTGTTTGTGGGTTTTTTTTTTAATTGTTGCTTATTTTTTCTGATTATAGAATCTAGCTACATAAAATTGGCATCAATTTGTGATAAACAGAATAATATTGCATTTTCTTATTGAAGAACAGTATTTATTTTTCCTTTTACTCAAGTCCCAATTTTGTGTCTTTCAGGAAACCATAAAGTTTTTCTCCTATAATTTTATTCACATTGTTAAATTTATTGCTAAGATATTTATCTCTTGCATTGTTAGTGTAAATTGGGTCATGCTCTCTTTTATTTTTCCCTTGTAATTGTTCATTGCCTAAAAAATGAGCATATTGATTTTTACATGTAATTATATATCTTGCTGCTGTATTTAATCTCTCATCGATTCCAGGAGTTTTCTGTTGATTCTATTTGCATATCTATTTACACTGTCATATAATATAATTGCAGTGATTACTTCCTTTGACATTCAAATTGCTTATCTTTAGCCATCTTTGCTTCTTGTGCTTGATACAATCTCAAGTGTCCTGATGGTATCCTTGTAACATGTGTTTTACCTGTGTAGTATTGTAAATTTACTGCTAAGATATTTACGATATGTTTACTGCTCCAGACCTAGAATCAGCTGTTTCTCAAGAAGCCTTCATTGCCTTCATGACAATAATTGGAGACTACCTTGTGTGCACTTAAGGATGCTCATGGCTAAATGGTTGTAACTTCAATATAATACGTAGAAATACAAGATATAGAAATTATGTAGTTTTTAAAAGAAAAAGCAAGAATTTGTGATACTATTTAAGTTTTAAGAAAATACTTGAGGATTTTTACTTATTTGATTTTATGTTGCACTTTTCCTCTCTTATGCTGAAAAGCACAGTTCCCAATGATTTTAACATGATTATTTACTTTTCCCCATAATATTACAACTACTAATAAAAATTCTAAATGTAATATAATCATACTAGGTTTGTTTCATGTTGTTTGCAAATCTAGATTTGCTTAATTAAAAGGAAATTAAATCCAAAATGGGGGGGGGGATTTATTTCTCTAATTTTTATTGCTATAAACACATCTTTGAATTTTGTTTTAAGTATGTTTAGCTGTAGTTTGTGATGCTGATGCTACATTTTAATTTTTTTCTAGATATTCTCAACATCAGTTATATTTTCATTTGATTCAAGCTCCGTTTAATAGAAAATTTCAAAATTTCAAGGTGAGAAGTCTTTCTCATGTTTTGATTGTTACAAATGACTAGTTTTATCATAAAGGTTTTGTGTGGGGGGGGGACTTGTGTGTATGTGTGTGTTTTGCTGGGCGTTGAATTTAGGGCCTTGTGCATGCTAGCAAGCATTCTGCCTTTAAGCCACACCCCTAGCCCCATCATATTATTAATAGAGAATATTATTTGTATTTTTATGTAATTTACTGAAGTAGTCATATGTAAATTGTGGAACTACTTTTAATAATTTTTTGTCTTGGATTAAGTCTGTTATTTGCATATTTCAATTTTTCTTTGAATATCTTGTAATTTTTACTGAGGAAAGTGCTGTCATTTTCGGAATACCTTTTCATATATATTTTGTTTTCATTGTGAATTGTTGCATTATAAGGTTTGTGCACGTGTGTTAGTAATGGATTTTGGTCTCCATTCTTCTTTCTTGGATTTCAAAAATCTTGACTTTTTTTTTTTTTTTTAATTTGCTTTTTCTTGTTATACCTTTTTCCATCTTTTCTTTTGTTCATATGTTTTCTTAATTGTTTTGCTTTAGGTATGTCTTTGTCTTTTACATATAGCATTTAAGTTCATTGTGATTAACCCAGTTTTTTTTTTTTTTTTTTTTTTTTCTTTTAAGTAATGGGGTTAAGGCCTCTGTTGACTATTATAGTTGGTCTGTTATCTCATAAGTTATATTAACGTGTAACATTTGGCATATTAGGTGGTGATAAGTCCTATTCAGGAAAACAAAGAAGAAAGGAAGGGATAGGAAATGTTAAGGGGAATATTCCATTTTAAATAGGTGATCAGGGGAGGTCTCACTGAAAAACTAACTTTTTCACAAATACTGGAAGGGGGTGAAGGAATGACTTATTTGGATGACTGAGGTCAGATTATTCTTGAGAAGAGAACAATTTAGGGAAAATCCCCAGGACACAAGAATACCTGGTGCGTTGTCAAGAACAGCAAGGGAGCTGGCTGGTGTAACTCTCTCTTAGGGTAGTGGGAGGGCTAGGCCAAGCTTGTGGACATTGTATTCTGGGATACACTCAATGCAGCAAAGTGGTTTCATGTTTGCTGACTTTGAAAGCTGAATTACTAAACACCTTTCCAAACCCATACCGTTGAAGTGATCTGTGAACATATTCTTCAAATTTTTGATGTTTCAGTTTGTACTTTATATTCTACCTCCAAACAAATCAGATACAGATCACCATTATAGCTTTTGGCTATTTATCTGAAGTTATGCATTTATAGGGAAAATTTCTATTGCAACACAAGAATCAATAAAATGTATATTGATTAACAAATGTTCAGAATGCATTATGCCCAGAAGCTTGATTAAATACCAGAAAATGAAGGGATTTTTTTTTTTTTTTTGTAATTGTTTGGAAAGTCATATATTTGGCTTAAATGCTTTTTCTTTGTTTTAAACTTTTGTTTAAAAAGAAAGGTAAGGTTTTATATAAAACAGAATGAAATGAGTCTATGTGTGAGTGAGGGAGGATTAAAGATGAATTTATTCTGTAATTCAGAAAAGCAGTGTCTAGGATGGGAAGAGAGAAGGAACAAACTTTTATTATCTATATTCACGATTACTTGATCATTGTCTTCTGTTTCATTAGGGAGCATTTTGTCTTTCATTTTCTCTTTTCCCCTTCATGTTTTTTTAATTTTTTTTTTTTTTTTTCCTTTAAGCAAGCTATCATGGTGAAATACTGTCTAAGGGAGTTTCAACTCTCTTAGAAAACTGAACCATGCATTGTAAAATAGGACACAAAACAAGAGTTCATCTGAGATCATCTCCCTGGCAGGTGCTTGCAGTCCAGGTTTAGCAATTCAACAGTGTTTCTCAGAGCCAGTGGGGTTCTGCAGTTCTTTGTGTGCTATAATCCCCTGCTGTTCACATGGAAGTGAGTACAGAAATTGAGGCTTTCATAACTGCACATTTTAGCACAATGTTAGCATGCTTTCAGAGAAAGTTGGAGAAGTAGTTTAAACAGAATAATTTAAGGAATTTCTTTGTAAAATGCGGAACATCAAATAAATTCCAAAGCAGCTTTTTCTACCCCCTCATAGGGTGAAAAGGAATGTGATTCAGTTTTTGTCTAAAGACTCTAGTTTCCTTTTTAAGTTTGTGAGGCTAGCAAAATGCAAGGAATTTGGACTCAGAGTAGCTCCAAGATAAGTTGACAAAGACAGAGCAGGGAGTAGACAGAGAAAATGGAGGGCAAAATGTTCAAAAAGGGGAGAAAAATGAATGGAAATTTCTCAGAACAATTATGATATAGGTTGGAGCTTTTGAAGTGAGGTGGAGACACAAAATCTGTGCAGCTGATGTCCTAGATGGAAGTCTACTGTGTGCAAATGTTTGTATTTGGGTTATGTGTTAAGTGCTTCCGTTTCAGAACTCCATTACCCATGGACTGCTAGCTAGTTCTTGCATGCCTGGGTTTCAAGTGGTATTAAGGAATAAGGTACAGAGGATCTGTAAAAGCAATTTAGATGCTGGGGTCTTGCTTCAGCATTTGATTTGTGCTCAGACTCTTTGTGAGGACCACAATTAGAGAGGCGCATTTTAATATTCAAAAATTAAATTCATTCCTACTATGGTAAACCTAGAAATGCAGCCAGAACTGCTGCTTAAAGGTTTAGTTTTTGACATACTAAGAGTGTCACTTCTAAAATGTCTGAAGTCCCTATTTTAAAGGCACAAATTAAAGTATGTATATTTAATTTCAGTAGAGAAAAGGAAGAATTCAGAATTTTTTTTTTTGCATATTCTTGAGGGCAGTGAGAAATGTTATTAATAAAATAGACATAAGAACATGAAATTCTGCCCTTTAATTACCTGAGGAAGTTGCTGTCTAATGGTTTTCTTATGTTGCCAATATATGTTGAGTTTTTGCATTTCTGTCTGTTCCGTTCTTTTTTTAAAAAAATATTTATTTATTTACTTTAGTTGTACACAATGCAATGCATTTATGTTTACATGGTGCTGAGGATTGAACCTGGGCCGCACACGTGCGAGGCGAGCGCTCTGCCGCTGAGCCACAACCCCAGCCCCCATGTCTGTTCCATTCTTTATCAGATCTGTGTACATATGCCTATTGAAATTAGGGTAGAAACTCACGTGTTTTTTCTTCAGTTTTATAGAACAGATGATTATGAGGCCTTTTTTCCAAAAGGAAACTTAAATTTAGTTATTCTTTTAGAATGAATTTACCGCTGTCTCTTCACATAAAATTCATAGCTATTGGAATCTGGTTTTGCCTTTTTAATTGTTGCAACCCAAGTTGCTCCTATTTAATTGTCTTAGTTAAATTATACACTGATATAAAACAAAATACCAATGCCAATCTCTAACAAAACTGTAACTATAAATGATCCCAAATTTCATTGAGTCACTGAGAAATGAGTCTCCTCTGTAAGTGTACTATGGGCTATAATATAGAGTTATAGTCATAGGCTATTCTTTACCCTTCTAGAGTTCCAGGGATTCATATAGAAACCTTGGAGTTATTTTCTGTTAAGTGGTAATGGTGGGAGTTAGGATAGTAGAAGCTCTCAGGGTTGAAGAAACATGTTGACTATAGCTATAAATTGTTTTAAGTCCCGTTTTAATTCTCAGATTTTGTGATTCTCTTAAATATAAGACATGGCCTAAAGTATATTTTTAAAAAGTGACAACATTTGAGTTTTGTATGTGAGGTGGCTTATTGTCTAATATGATTACCAGGAGGCATGTTGTTGTCAAGGCTTCATTGTGTAGTGTACTAGGTCAGGTGCTCATTAGAATCAGCACAATCTGTGTCCTCCAAGATGGATATAATAGAATGTGAGATGAATAATAAAAAAGTCCAAAACAGAATTGAAAGCAAAGGTGAGTAAGGTGTTTAAAATTTTAGCTCTATTTCAGTAAAATGTCTTTTAGGAGCCTTGATTACTATCAGGTAGAGGAGTTAAAACTATTGAAGAAATAAAAGTTTATCTCAAATAATCTACCTTAAAAACTGGAATTCATTAAGTGTAGTTAGTTTCCCTGCACAGATAGAGCAAAGGATGATCATTTCTCTACCCTCCACCCCCATTTCTAGTTCAAGCCCAGATATTCTCTGAATGACTGAAAAATGATGGCAATCATTAGATTACCTCACAACTTATCACCTGTGCAAAGCCAGGTGGATAGGTAGTTAAAATGTAGAAAAGAATAGTGCATGCAACTGAAAAAACAAAACCAAGTAACAACAGAAAAACCAAATGTGCTTTCATGATGCTGAAAATTATTATGAAATAGCTCTAATATATATAACAAATAATTTGCTTAATCTGATCTGTGGGAGGTTTATATTTAAATGGCATCTTCCCTCTATTCAAATAGCCTTAGGCTTCTGGGTATTTAAAAATATTTTGTATACATTAAACTATTTTATAATTTATGTGGCTGTTTGTTTATAGTCCAAGTCTAATTTGTAAGCTGGAACGTTCATTTAGTTTTGCATTTCACATCTGTTACATATTTACTATGTGTCAGTATGATGGTAGCAATTGGATTTTCAGTTAATTTTAAAGCTTATTTATATCATCGTGAGTTCTATTTGCCTTAATTCCAAGAAATCCGGTGTGCAGAACAGATTGGGTCTCCATCAAATGGGCCTTCACAATTTGCATAAACCTCTAGTGCAGAACTTTTTTTTAAACATTAATTTTGGTGGAATGAGAGCAGAGCAGGGCCTGGATTTGGTCTTTATTGTGTCCTCAGCATCTAATACAAAACCTGCAACACACTAAGATACCGAAGGGGTGGATTGGATAAACAGAGCACCACATGCACAGGCATTGCTCTTTCTGAGGCATCTTTATTTTGTTAGGTGCTAACACCATTTCACATTATAGGATGTGTTCTAGAATAAGGCAAAACCTTGATTTTAGAATCTCTGTGGTATCTTTCACCCAGAATTAAACTGAATATTGATCCAAAGCACCTTAATACGATAATGAAATATAATTCAAATCATATTTTGTAATAATTAGATTTTCAGTTTATATTGAGTATTTGGTTGAACAACTACTTTACACTAATGTTGAGAATATTTTCCAATTTGCTTAGTAGGTAAAATAAGGCTTTGGAGAAGCAGTTTTTGTTGGGGCGATGGTGACAATGGGTTCTCTGAGAAGTTGCTTTTGATGTATTCAGTGGATTTACATCCACATAAACACTTTTTATTTGTATGTTGGGTATAATATAGTGCTGAAATGAGATAGTATTTGTATGTGACCAGAAGTTTATGCAATTCATGTGAAATTCCTGGTCATTTTCATTTAGAGTAGAAGTAATGGCAAAATGTCTGGCGTCACACTTATTGTAGGATGTCATCTACTATAGAGCACACTGTGCACTGCAAAAAAGATACCCATCTAAAGTATACACTATTTATATCAAGTGTTACAAATTTGAATATTATTGAGACAATTTTATGAGCAGTAAAAGTTTTCATTTTAATAAACTCAGCATATTATGATATATTTTATATGGCAAAGGGAAGCAAAAATATCTTGAAGAAGGGGTACCTTGACCTTTTAAAATTTGCACAAAGGCTGGATATGGTTTAGTGGTGGCCTGAACTTGGATAAATTACATAATTCCTGTTTTTTATTAGTCAGCTTTGTGTAACTGCAATAAAATATCTGAGGCAGCTAACTTAAAAAGAGAAAAGTTTTCTATAGTTTCCAGTTTTTGAGTTTCCAAGTCTGAGATTGTATGGTCCCATTAGTTTGCCTTCTGGTTAGGGGAGTAGCACATCATGTGGAAAAACTTCTGTTTTTCAAGTTAAATATCACTGTATTCCTCTGCTGTTCCTCAGGCCTCTTTACCCTCTTGTGCACTGCCCTGAATGCCTGGTAGGGCATCTGCTTACCTCTACGGGTTTGGTTCCTACATTGGTACACATGGCTCCAAGTATAGAGTGACCATTAAAGGGTAATTGCTTCCTGCATCCTAAATACTTTGGCATGATTATATTGATAACCCTCTGACTTATATGTGTTAAAAGATGTCCTATCCCTACTGTTATTTAAAAAACATATGTATTTTACACAGGTTGCCTTATAAGATATTTTTATTTGAAAAGGATAGATGAACTCTCTGACTCTTTAAGGAATTTATCATATACTGTTTCCAAAAATCAAAATGGAACAATAGAGAGGGCAACCTTGCTGGAGCTCTAGGTTATTTAATTATCATTTATGGGACATTTTTTTCAGTTAATTAAAGTGACTATATTTCATACCGTGTCTGACAGCTAAGAGATGGGTAGCCAAGGAGGGACTGCTATAGCTTTCTTTTCATGATCTGTTTCTATAAATAACTGTCTCACTAATTTTTTCCCTTTTTTAGTATTTATTTTTTAGTTGTACTTGGATGGAATACCTTTATTTTATCCATTTTTATGTGGTGCTGAGGATCGAACTCAGGGCCTTGCATAGCTAGGCGAGAGTGCTTCCACTAATCCACAATCCCAGCCCATTTTTTGCCCTTTTGATTAACAAAGGATCCTTAGTATCTGTTTACCTGCTTTTTAACTTTTTTTTTTCTTAGCAAATGCTTGAAACTCTGTACCAGGTGTACTCTGAATCAGCATTTGGGACAAGAAGCTCTGCAAAGTAGAACACTAGAAGATGTCAGTTATAACCCAGCCACAATTTATAGGTGTATGCACTGCTTTGCTTTGCTTTGTGTCTTATAGCAGAATGAAAGAACAAAGACAGGTATAGTAATTAATTAGAAGATGAAGACATGGAAAAGATTTCTGGGTAAAGGGTAAATATTTGGTAGCAGCGGGTGAGGGAGGTAGAATTGGATAAGTGTTATAGCATAATGGGTACAACGGCCAGTGTCTCATTGGAGGGTTCTTCTTCCTGCTGAGGGTGTAAGCCACCTGAAAACTTAAGGTCTCAAATATTAGTGAAAAAAAAAAAACCACAAATAGAAATATATTTACAAAAAGTAGAGCCCCTGATATATCTAGTCCACATGGATACTAGAAGTAGAAAAGGAAAGATGGCTCCAATGCTTTATTTAAAGGGGTACATCAAGGCAGGGAAGAGTTTTCAGGGGAGGACTCTTGCTTCCTGATGTCTTATAGTCAGCAGGTTGATTGGCATCTTGGCAGGTCACACCCATCTCAGATGCTGTGTGGGATACAGCAGAGCGGGATAGAAATTCACACTGTCCCTGGACAATTGACCAGAGAAAATGTCCACTGGTCATTTCCAGACACCAGATGTTTTTATCCACTAGGCTTCCATGCGTGGTGACCCATATGCAACTCATGGATGGCTCGTGACATCATATTATTAATTTCTTAGGGCTGCCATAACTAATTACCTCAAACTTTGCGGCTTAGAACTATAGAAAATCGTTCTCTTGTAGTCAGGAGGCTGAAGTCCAATGTCAAGGTTTTGCCAGGGTAGTGCACCCTCTGAAGGCTGAAGGGAGGAATCCTTCCTTGTCTCTTGCTGGCTTTGGTGGCTGGTGCAATCTCTGTGTTTTTTTGCCAAGCATACATATTCATTTCAATCTCTTTGTTTTCAAAGGCCTTCTTTCCTATGTATTTCTGTGTCCACATCTCTACCCTTTTATTTATGAAGACATCTCTCATTGGATTTGGTCCTGACCTACTCCAGTATGACCTCACTTTAACTTCACTATATCTACAAAGACCATATTTCCAAGAAGGTAACATGGATATCAGTCTATTTATGCTGACAAATAAAAGGCCACCTCTGGGTAATTTTTAAGGAACAAAAACAAATGTATTTCTCACAACTCTGGAGTCTAGGAAATCTGAGATCAAAACAGCAGCAGGTTTGGTGTCTGATGAGGGTTGGATTATCTGCTTCTAAGGTGATACCTCACAGAAGGGAGGAATGCTGTGCTCACACAGGACACAGGGAAAATGGCAAAGAAAGGATAAACTTACTACTTCAAGCCCTTTTATCAGGGCACCTAATGCTATACGAAAGAGAAGATTCCTCTGGTCTAGTTGTCATTTCGTTCCACTTCTTGATACTGTCATATTAGTGGCACTTGAATTTTGAAGAGGACATATTTAAATGGTAGCAAGGGGCCAGGATGAGAACATATCTTTTTAGGAGACATACTTCATCCCACAACATGTGGAATGGCATCAAATCATGAGTGTGAGCTTTATTCTTAAGAAAGGGGAACCACTGGAAAATTTAAGCATGGGTACTAGATAGTTATTACAAGAGCATCTAGTGGATTCACCCTGTTGAAGGGCAAACTGAAAATGACGTTTGCATGCTAGTATGTTTATGAGGAGAATATTACAGTGGTTGAGGAATAAAGTAAAGGCAAATTTATAAAGGAAAACATGGAAGAATGTGTTTTCCAAAGATGGCTACAGCAATCTGTCTCTTACCACTTGTTCTACAGTGAAATCATTCATACTCTCATCAGTAGGTAGTGTCCTTTTCTCTACTTATGAATCTGGCTAGAACCAGTAACTGCTTTGACCAATAGAATATGATGAAAATAGCACCTTGCCAGTTCTATGCTGCTATGGTTTGAATATGCCCACTTAATTCATGTGTTGGGAACTTGATCCCCAAGAAGCATTGTTGGGAAAAGAGTCCTGGTGAGAGGAGACTGGCTCATGAGGGGAGTGCCTTCAGTGAGTGGATTAACTTAGTCATCATGGGTGTATCAGTTATCCTACGAGTGAGTGGATTGTCCATGATGCAGCCTGAAGACTCTAAATGTTCTTGGACTTCCCAGACCATAGGATGATTAGAAATGAACTTCTTCTCTTTATAAATTACTTAGTCTATATCATTTTTTTCTAGCAGCAGAAAATGAACTACAGCACATGCATAAACCTTCTTTGCCCCTCTCTTGTCTTAAGACCACCATGCCTGAAGTTCTGAGCTACAGAGCTAAGTGGAGGGTCCCTGAATGCAGGGCCAAGACTATGGTAAGGCAAGAGAAGTACCTAAGGTATAAATTTTATTTTATTATTTTTTTAATTTATTTTTTATTCTAAGTTGTTATAAATGACAGCAGAATGCATTACATTTCATATTACACATATAGAGCACATTTTTACAAATCTCTGGTTGTATGCAAAGTATATTCACACCATTTGTGACTTCATACATGCACTTAGGGTAATGATATCCATCTCATTCTGCACTGTCAGGTGAATGGGTCCTTAAATTTTGTACCCAAGGCATCTCTCTAGCCTAAACATGGATCTGGCACTGCCTATAGGATGGTCACAAAGCACCATGGGGTACAAGCAACTATCAGGAACATTAATTTTCTGATCTCAGCTAACAACTGACAACAAGTAGTACATCAGAGGAAAACTGTGAAGCCAAGCTCTTCTTCAATTCCTGATCCCCAGCATCATGAGTGAACCAAAAGGGTCATTTTAAACCACAACATATTGGGGTAGTGTGTTGTGCCACACAGAATTAACCCTAACACCTCCAATCTTGCCCACATTATGCAGAGAAATACCATGTTGCTCTCTATTTACTTAATTTTGATAGAGCTGAATATGTTTTACAGCTAGTTAGAGTAAAAGGATGAAGAAAGCAAGGAGAGGGATTATAGTGAGAGGTGGTCTAGGAAATAGAATTTAATGCTTTTCTTCTTCAGTGCACTGATAAGCTACAGAGCTATACACCTTTTAATGTTTGAGGTTGACCAAAACAAAAAGATATGTACAGTCAACGTTTGAATGTTTATAGAAACAAAACTCTATGTCTGTTTTGATCTGTGCCAGGCAGAGTGAGGTGGAATTCCCATTTTAAAGCAGATAGTCTGCATCTAATGCTAAATGAATAAAATTTTCATTGGATCTTAATTGTCTTCATGTGGGAAGGAGTGGAGTCAGAAAAGCTATTTTTTTCTTGGCTTTGTCTGAACAAATCAATCTTTGAGGGAAAGATTTATTGTTATGAAGGCCAAATTCCTAATTTTCATTGAGTACCTCTGTTTTATAGTAGTTTGTATGTTATTTCAAATGTGATTGGCACATTTGTTTATTTCCCTTTGAGACATTTTCTAGTTATTTGTAACAGGGCCGAGAAAAAGCAAATCCAGAAGAAAAGTTAAGAGACTGTTTTGTAGAGGTTTATTACATATAAAAGCACAATGGCTATTTTTAAGAGACGTCAATGTGCTTTATAGCATTCTCTGCTTGCTCCTACAAGTGCTTGGTTAGTGAAGACACCCTCAACCTATTATTCATTTCTACAGGATGTTAGACATTTTTTATGACCTCCTGGAGTACTTATAATCTTCACTGTATAATTTAACACTTAATTATATTTTGTCTTATATTGTCATTATTATATCATTATAGGAGTCCATCCCCTTAAGTAGATTATGTGATCTTAAAAGGTAGGGACCATGTTTTATTGTTCTTCTGAATTCACATTCCATCTAGCATAGTGAATATAACATCCACTTGTAAAAATTTTATTATAGAATTATATTATATAATTTTAGTCCCTCACATGTCAGTAAGTATGTCTGTGGAGCACCTGTTGTGGCTCGGAACTCAGATCAAAGACTGGCAGTGCTTTTCATTTTCTTTGTCATTCAGTGGAAAAGCCAAGGTGAATGGTTGCTTTGACTGGAAAAGTGATTTTCTTTCTCTTTTTCCTCTATTGTCACACCAGGACAGATATAAAGCAGACATGTGTGAGCCATTGTGCTACCATTATCATTTTGATGTAGATAATAGTAGGGACTTTTTCTCTTCATTTCTGCCATTGGAAAAGCCAACTGATGGCATCTGACACAGAGAAACCCATTTAGTAGAGAATCTAGGCTAAGTAGATTGGCAAGACTTAACCTTTCTGTGTTTTGATTAACATATATCTCAGGGTATCAGAGGTGTGTGTGTGTGTGTGTGTGTGTGTGTGTGTGTGTGTGCGTGTTTTACCAAAGATTTGACCCCGGGCCTTGCACATGGTAGGCAAACACTGAACCATGGAGCTACATTCCCAACCCTGCACACTTTTACTCCTGTGGTGAGGTAAAATATACATAACATAGAATTGACAATTTTAACCCAGCTTAAGTGTACAGTTTCATAGCATGAAGTACATTCATATTGTTTTATAACAATTACCACCATCCATCTCTGAACATTTTTATCATCCCAAGTTGAAAGTTTGTACTCATTAAATATATCTCTATGTCTTCTGCTCCCGGTAACCAATATTCTACTTCAGTCTATATGAATTTCACTACTCTGGGAAATTCATATACGTGTAATCATGCAGAATTTTCCTTTTTATGTCTGGCTTAACTGACTTAGCTTGATGCTTCCCAAGTTCATCCAGGTTGTAGCATATGTCACAATTCCATTGCCTTTTAAGGCTGAATAATATTCCATCCTGTGTGTGTGTGTGTGTATCTATATATTTATCTCTATCTATTTATCTATCTATATGTATATAGTTTAACCTTTCATGTATTCGTGAGTATTTGGATTGTTTCCATCCTTTAGCTATTATGAATAATTATGCCATGAACTTTGATATAGAAATACCTACCTAAGTTATTATAAGCATCAACTATTTAATGCTCAGAAGCAAAGTACCCTTTTCAGTTGTTAAAATACCTGTGAGAATATATGAATCTCTGGAATTTTATAACTTGAATTCAGATTTAAGTACTCATCCAGAAAATGTGGTCTGGGAAATTTTTTCTTGTTAGATTAGGATCATAACAAATACTTAGACGCAGAATATCACTTGTTTATTTATCCTTCAAAGTTTCTCCTGTCTCATACCCTGTTAGGCTTTCAAGGTATGTCCCTATTGCTATGCAGCCAGGTTATAGAAATCACATTCCTTTGGCTTCATCTACATTATTTCTCTCTTTCCTGTTTTTCGTATAAAGCAATGCTTTGGTCACTTTATGTTATTGAACAAAAACTTTCAGTGGCTCCCCATCACCTAAAGGAAGAAACCCAACCTTGTTTGCCTGTTATCAAAGTCTTTCACAATCTGGTAACAGCTCACTCTCCAGACCCTCCTTCTCTTACTTTCTTGTTTAAACTCTGCCTTGAGTAAAAATTGTGTTTTCATTACCCTCTGAATAAATCATATTTTTCACTTTTCTCAATGTTGTTCACTCCATCATGCACAAACCCTTTCATTCTGCCTTCAAGTTTTAGTTCCAATATCTGTATTTCTGCTAAATATCTTTTTAAACCACCATGTTCAGAAATGGTAGCTTGTTCTTTTGAATATTCGTGTACTTATTAAGAGACTAATCATGTTAATAATGTTTTTGTAAGAGCTAACAGATTTTATTTTATTTTATTTTTGCCCTTTGGCTAGAGCTAAGTGATTTATTATTATTATATATTTTATTATATCTTTATAGCAAACCTGTGAAGTATGTTATTATTATGCACTCTACAAGTGTTGGACTGAGGACTTTGTATACTACTTTGTCCAAAATCAAACAACTAGTAATTGTTCTAAGTCTGGATGTCAAGTTTTCTGCTGCCAACGTATCATTTTTTATGTATATATCTATTTCCTTGATTAGAATGTAGAGCTGGGAGTGAATAGGGGTTTTGCTGTCCATGATATGTCCTCTGGGATCTGTATATGGGGATCAAAATTAGAAAAAAATATTGTGATTTAGTGAAAACTCCTGTTCTAAAATTTTGCCACTAGGGATGAACATGGCATGATTTTTCAGCTACTTATTGCATACTATTTCTTGAAAATGAGTAAAGTTTTATGATTGATCGCTCATGTCTGATTGTATGCACTTCTGAGATACTTTTTTCTACCATAGACCTAACACTACTGATTTTATTTACCTGCAACCAGTTTGCTTCCCCTACAACATTTTTGCTTGAATCCTGATACCTAGAACAATACTACACATATACTAAACATATTAGTCCGCTTTCCATTACTGTGACTAGATAGAAAAACCAACTTAAAGGAGGAAAGATTTGCTCTGATTCATGGTTTATGGGGTTTCAGTAAGCTGGCTCCATTGATTTTGGGCCTATGGTTAGGCAGCATATCATACCAGGGAGCATGTGATGGCAAAAAGTTGCATGGAAATTTCCTCATGGAAATCAGGAAGCAAAAGAAAGTATCCAGAGTCTCAACAGTTTCTTCAAGGGCATGCCCCCAATGACCTAACTTTCTCCACTAGGCCCCAAATCCTAAAGATTTTACCACTTTCCTATAATGCCACAGGCTGAACCAAGCTTTTTGCATATGAAACTTTAGGGAACATTTAAGATCCAAACTATAACACTCAGCAAATACTACTTAAAAGAATTAACGGAATCTCTGACCATTATCCATTTTAAAAGTTAATTTTCAAATGTGTTCCTGTTATAGAGTCTGACAATAAATAGTCCAATAAAGTTGAACAGATTATTTCTTCAAGGAGACAAAATGGCAATATAAATGAAAACTATAATTTAATTGCTCTTCAACTTAACTTGCATGATGTAATTGTGTTTGTAGTTGCTTTAAACATAAGATGTTTGAGTGTAAGAAGCTGAGATCTATATTCAGGAAAGAGATCATGTGCATTATAAGCATGAGTAGATTTGGTCTGTAGACAAATTGGAGCAGATATGGTTCAAAAGTATCATATAATACTCTTTAAAATTAACCAATTCTGTTTCTTTTTGAATATGTGCTCTCCAAGCAGCCTTGTAATTAATCATTGGATTTTGCACATGTTGTGATAGTTAAAAGTTAATTCCATAGAGAATAAATATTAATATTTCAGTCCCTGATAATATATATTTATAAATGTATATGTATATACACATTTATAAAATTTATATATATTAAATTCATAAACTTTAATATAAATATATAAAAATGTATATATCAATTATATATAATATATAACTTATATAATATATAATATAAATTATGTATATAATTTTATATATAATTATATGCATAATATATAATATACAAGAATTATATATATAATATGTATAGAGTATATATAGATATATATATATTATATATATAAAATTGATATATATAAAAATAGAAAATAATTATTTATATTTTAATTATTTGTGAGTCTGCAAACTGCCTCAAAAAACAAAGCAGTTAATTTGAGGACCTAACTTAGTGCTGATGTTCCTAAGAAAATTTTTCCAGAGTTTTGACAAAGAAACCAACAAAATTTGTCTTGATATCTTTTGGTAGGTAGATGCAACAGCAACTGGTAAAATCCTATGAATGCAGTAGGCATGGAATAAATACCTTTTAATTTTTTTCAATTCAGTAGGATACAATATTTTAAAGTGACACTTTTCAGTTTTTGTCCCTTCATTACACATGACAGATATTGCTTTAACCTTCTAATACATTTCTATGTGCTTACTCAAGTTTATGCTTAGTTTCATACATAACAGCTGTAATTATACTTTTTTTCCCACATTCTGGAGGCACGTGGAAATGTGCATGAGAACATTATTGTAGAGGTGACAGTAATTATAGTAAGAAAAATAATAATGGTAATACAGTTAAAATATTTCAAACACTGACATAATCAGTATTTTATTTATAAACTTGAAATAGCTTCATGTTGCCTCATGCCAGTTCCCAGACTTTTCTTGGGGACATAGGACTCAGCATGGTAGTACCACTGGTAGTATGAATTTCTGTGCCATGAAGACTAGAAATGAATTCTGTTGGAGGCCTCTAGTCTCCATCACATTCCACACCACAGAGCCATCTGAACAAAACTTAAGAGAAGTAGGAATTATAATTTGGCATTCATTGTAAGCTCAGCTCATTATGTGGGGGTGTATGTGGATTCCTGGGTGTTTAAGGATTACAAACTATTCTAGGGACATCTCAAGGAAGCAATTTGATACAAACCAGATTCCTTTTCAGGAGCGTGCTTTGTCTCATCTTATGACCAGAATTCCAAGGAACTTAGTGTGCATTCAGGAAAGCAGCTTTCTGCAGATAACAACGGACTGCCCTAATTCCCAGGATGCATGATAGAAAGTCAATGTCTTTCAAGATAATTCATGTCTGCACACTTCAGTCCAGGCTTACTGTCATTGTTCTGGGGATTGGAAAGGGATATTTCAGGGACATGGTGACTTTCTGTTATCCTTTTCTCCAAGGATGACATGGGTGTTTGTCAAACAAGTCAGCAATTATAGTAGTGAATTGGTTGGGTACTCTAATCTTAAATTCTGAAATCTGAAATATTCCCACATCTCATTTAACTGTGATGGGTCACAGTGAAAAGAAGACATGTGAAAAATATTGTGTAAAAATTCTTTCAGGATTTGTGTATAGAGTATATGTGAAACACACAAAAAATTTTGTGTTTGGACTTGGGTTCTGTCCTTATGATATTCATTATATTTTTGCGAATGATCCAACGTCTGTAAATTCCAAAATCTGAAACACTTCTGGCCCTAAGCATTTTGGAGAAAGAATACTCAATCTGTATAATGGAAGTATATAGAAATTTAGCGTCCCATGGAACTGAAAAGAAGGTGAGTGTGAATCCAGCCTGGGGGGAGGAATTGAGGAGTACTTCTCTGGGAAAACAGTGCTTAAGCTAACTCCTCAAACCAAGAACAAGTATAGAAAGAAGTTTCCAGCAACCTGAGAAAAGATAACAGATAAAATGAAATAATATACATGTTTGCAGATCAATATTGTTCAGTATTACTATTATGAAGGCTTCATCTTGAGAAAAGGAGGAAAATCTAAATAAATGTTTCTATTTCCTTTCCTCTAAAATGGATTGTTATAAACACTGATCAGCTTGAATACTTCAGACACAAAGTAATGATAAGGAGATGGAAACATTAATTGCCTTTATTTGATCAGTGTGCATTGTATACATGTTTTGAAATATCACACTGTACCTCATAAATATGTGGAATTATTCCATGTTAATAAAAAAAATTAAAATATACTCAAGGAAAGGCAAAGCCAACTACCCTAATTTGATTATTATACATTATATCCATTTATCACATTATGCCCCACAAATATGTGCAATTAAAATAGTAATAATTAATAAAATAGTAATTATTAGTGCCAGTGTGTATAGAGTACCTATCACATACATAGGTGCTCCACACTGTGAGTACCTTTATTTCCCTACCAACTATCCTGTCTTCTTCCTTTCTTCTAATTTTCCAAATTACCCTATGATGATTAAGGTATCATTTTGGAAATGTTGACATGTTGAGGAATATGGAGGAAGGAGGTACTTTTACTGACCTGGATTATGACTATGTTAGCTTTTGATCACTGTGACAAAATGCCAAGAGAAGTAACTAAAAGGAAGAAATGTTTATCTTGGCTCATGTTTTCAGAGGTTTCAGTCCATGATTGCTTAGCCCCATTGTTTTGGGCCTGTGGCAAGGCAGAACATCATGGTGGAAATATGTGGTAGAGCAAAAGTTTCCACCTCATGACAGCCAGAATGTAGAGATAAAGAGAAGAGAAAGAGAGAGAAAGGGCCAGAGTCCCAATAGACCCTTCTATGACACATCCCCAATGACCTAATTACTTTCCACTAGGCCCCACCTCCTAAAGCTTCCACCACCTTCCATTAGAATCATGGGCTGGCAACCAGGCCTTTAGCATATGGGATTTGGGGGACATTTCAGATGCAAACCATAACAGTGACATGTTGAAATGAATGGAGACTGTCCTCAGCAGCAGCAACAACACTTCTTTGGACACTGCCAAGTTTTTTCTATCATCAGAAATAGTATTCAAGGAAGGCACATTTCCCAAAGAACACTGTATGCTTTATCTGCCTATTTGCTTTTCTGAGTTCCTTGTTGAGCATGGGTCATATGGACTAAAGTGCCTGGGGGGGGACTTTGATGGATATTCTTGTGTCTGCAGTCTTTTCCTTTACTACTTTGATGTCTCTGAATTTGGATGTGCATTAGGAAGCAGATTTTATGTTTGTATTTTTTTTTTTCCTGAGGAGCAGATCCATAGCTTCCATGATCCAGCAAATATCAAATATCATTCTTTTTAGAGGGTTTGGCCTACATTTTGGTATTTCTTTCATGGAGCCTTGCCTCAAATACTGAATGGTTAACTGAGAAGAGTTACCTAGTTTGGAGAGATTTTCTTCCTCTTATGGTTTGTTGTTAGTAAGAAGGTATTACATATGTTCAAAGGCAGTTTTCTCAAATGTTTGTCATTTGCAAATACCTTTGACATGGTCAAATACCTTCTATTTTGTATTTTGCTTAATATTTTTATGAAAAATCTCCAACCTTTTAAATATGTTCATAAATTTGACCTGATATTAATAACAGTTAAGTACTCATAGGCATGATATGGCAGATTTACTAATATTAAATATATGTGTGTGTTTGTGTGTATGTGTATATACATCTACACTTTTTTTAAGCAAACCTTAAATTATTTTTTCATCACTAATATAGGAGTTGGGAATCACAGCCAAGTCATTAGTTTATGTATTATCTCTGGCTGCTTTAAAGCCATGATAACACAGTTGTTAAGATAGAGACAATATTGTTTGCAAAGACTATCATAGTTAGGATTTGGCTTTTCTTTTTAAGAAAATATTTGCAAACACTGAGCTAAAATTATCTCCATGCCATCAACAGAACACATGAACACTCTGTGAAAATTGGTCTAGTGAATTTTTCAAGAGACAGTGTACATTAAATCCTAAAAACATTTCTCCAGAACCAGAAAATATCCTTTTATTCCATAATTGAAATAGGTAATTATAAATAATTTATGTTCATACAACTTTGGTGACAAGCCTGTTTGGGACGAAAAGACATTAAGGATAATTGATATATATTTAAATAAATGGAATGTTTGCTTATTTTGTAATTTGCTTAATATTTTTATGAAAAATATTAGCACTAAAATGGCACAAAAGTGCATAAAGCAAGAAGTAAATATTTCCCTGTAAGGAAACACCAATCTCACCCACTAAGAACATTCTTTTTATTTCCTTTTAGTCACTTTCTATGCATTTTCAAGATCAAATTCATTCCTTTCATTATTTAAAATATAAATCTTTTTTAAATTAAAAGAGAGTATCAGTATATGCAACCTACTTTTTATTGGATATATTTCTGCTTAGAAATTTAAACAATATTTCTAAAATTATGAATTGTCTTGAATTTTATTGAAGTTCAATTTACATATTATAAAATCACCCATTTTGAGGGTGCAATTGTGATTCTTAGTAATTTGTAGACTTATACAACCATTAGCAGAGTCCAATTTTAGACCATTTCCATCCTACATTCATTGTAGAAGATTCCTCATGTTTATTTGCTATCAATCTCTATTTTCACCCCCAACCCTAGGCAACTGCACATCTACTTTTGTTTCTATAAATTTACTTTTTCTGGACACTCACATGTGTAAATAGAATTATATATTCCAGGCCTTTTGTGTCTGGTTTCTTTCACTTAGCTTTTTAAAGTTACTTTAAGGTAAAAGAAGTGTTACAATAGCTCAAGTTATCTTTATTGTTTTGCTTAGAATTCTCTACTTGATGTTTGTTTCCTGGCCTTTTGAAATTCGCTTTGTAGATCAGCAGTGATAAGCATACCCAGTAATCTTTACAGTTCTGGTAACCCTTCCCCTTCCCCTCTGCAATGACAGACAGAACTAAACAAGTTGACTTGCTGGATCACAGGCTGTGCTTATTTCAAATTTTGGTACCACTGTTACCTCAGTGGCAGGTTGACTAGCGGGTTCTTGACCACAGCTGATGGTGCAGCTTATGTAAGTTGGTAACTACCAGAGCAGTGGTTCTCAGTGGAGGTGCAGATGGGTGAGGATGAGTGTACATAGTATCTGGGAGGTGGCGGTGGTTATGTGTAATTGGCCAGTCTCTCCAAGAGATTCTGATATTGCCACCACTGTGTTTTCTGCCCACAAGATTGAATGCTGCTCTGAGGGTTACATTTAGTATGGAGCCAACTGCACTGTTGCAAGTAGCACCATGGGGTTTGTTCTTCTTGACTACTCTAAGGATAGTAGCCTGTATAGGAGAAGAAAGTATCCCTACAAACTAATGTTAAAATATCTCCGATCTAGGTAGAGAAAATAGGCATTAAAAAAATACAATCACCTCTTCCTGCATTTCAGCCATTTGGTTCATAAACTGTCAGAATGAGGGAAACTTGGGAGTGCGGTATCTCCCCACTTGGCACCATATGTTTGTGATTGTACAGCATCAAGTAGCAGGCCTATGGATCCCTGGACATTTTCTTTTGTACTTTAATAAAATAATTACAGGATATACTTTCAAGTTATAAAACAATACCATCCTGTAAGTTTCAAGGAGGTGATAGAAGTGAAAAAGGATATTTTAAATGAGCGTAGAAACACTTGCAAAATTAAATAGCAATGAATAGAATTCTGAATTTCAGTGTACTGTGGAATAAAGAGGTAGTTGTGGGTCAACTTCAAAATTAACTTCCAATTATTCTACTGGAATTTCTTGGCAGTGACTCCCATTTGAATGTTTATGGTTAATATAATACACCATTTCTCCTGATCAAAGAAAATTACTTGGTTGTCAGGAAGCTATTTGGGAATTAGAGTGTTTACTGAATAATTTTAAAATTAATTCTGACACATAGTTTTCTTCATTTTAAGAAGGAAGAATGTACCTCAGCAACCCAAAGTCAAACCATGAGCATTTTTGCAAATGTAGAAATTCAGCACAGCTGTTGAAAATCTCCTCCCCCCACCCCAAACACTACATCAGTTTCTAAGTGTGTTCTATTGCTAGTTCTGTTTTTAATACAAGCAGGAAGTGAGGACTGCTTATTGGTATAGCAAGAAAACAAAATTGGAATTAATTTGTTGGATTGTCCTTTCTTTTCTCCACAAAAAATTTTTTAAAATATTTTTATTTTTACATGGTGCTGAGGATCGAACCCAGGGCCTTACACTTGTGAGGCAAGTGCTCCACCATTGAACTACAGCCCAGCCCCTCCACAAATAATTTATCACCCACATCCCACATACTTCTGGCACATGTAGGCAATGGAATGGGGTTCTGCTTTGGTGGTATAGGCTGGCTAAGAAATAAAAGCTAAGAAAAATAGAATGGCAAAATAACCACAGAACACAGAAAGTAGTTTCAAAAGAAAGGGCAGGATGGGCAAGCTGACCAGATGGGTCCAGCTTCTAACCAAGAAAGGAGCCTGCATTTGATTTATTTATATTGGAAAACATCAAGGAGATTCTATGGAAAGTTCTTCACTAAAACAGGTTAGAGCTGGGGGCAGGTTGGAGGCTCTGTTCCTAAGGGGTTATTTCCTTCTCCAGTGTTGCTGCCTGGAATCTTTCTAGCAGAGTGGAGGGGAAGGTCATGTGCATTGGGTGATCTGTCTCAGTGGGAGTGCCATGGGAAGTTCACAGTGCCAAAAGTATCCCCTCACTGGCTGTGATGCCAAAAAAGTTCCTCATGCATCTCACAGACGGTGTCTTGCAATAATTAGTGAGGACAACAGGTGAGGGACAACTAGGGAGGACAGCACTCTGCTTTGGTGTTGTTCCACTGGCAGAAGCCCTGGCACAGGGTATCTGATCATACCCACTGGCATGATCTTCACCACTGATTCGACATTCCTCTGGTTAATTAGAGGAGCACAAGGCTTGGCTAATTATTCTTTAAATATGCCTTTTATTTTTCATGTCATGTAATAATATTCTTTCCATGAAATATAGGAAATAAGGGGAAAACTGGGAAAGATATTGCTTGGTGCAGTTCCAAGCTGTTTTTAATACATGATTGTCCCTCTGGTCTAATATGACTTGAATAAAGACCTCAGTCCTCCAAGCAATACAATCTCATCCTTCCACAGCTGTCAACATACATTTATCAAGTTGCATTCTCTGAGTCAGGAACTGGGCTAGGTACTGAAAATACAAAGGGAACACAGATTTTTTACCCTTATGTATAAATCTTAATGAGTATCTGAAGTAATGAATAATTAAACTAGTGACTAAATCTGAGAAATCACAGTATATTCTGATGCTGAATGAATCTGTATAAAGACTCAAAGAGAAAAAGTGTAGAAGTCAATAATTGCATGACCTCCATGTGCCTTTTGTGAGCCTCGTCTCCCTAAACTGTGAAATGAAGGGTTAGTTAGAGTAGATGACATGTAGAGTGGTTGACTTGTCCCAGTTTGCCCGATATTTTTTCCAGTTTCAGGACCAAAATTCCCAGGTTCCAGGAAACCCTATTTAAAAAGTTTGAGTTCAAGGACTTCTTCTGAGAGTCCCCAAAGCCCCTGGAAAACTGGAAGGGTTGGTTATCCTACTTATATGGTTCCTTTTGATACTAATATTCTGTGGTTATGTATTGAGAAAGACTATTTGGCAGCATTTATGATAGGACCACATAAGACACTTAGACTGAAATACTGAATGTATATTAACAATGCTATTGTTTTCCTATTTATAAACAAATTTTAAGGGGTGAGGAACACCTTAAGAACATTTTGGGTGAAAACAGGCTTTGTGTACTAGCTTGTGACAAATACGCTAATATTTCATTTGTGGAAAAATGGGTTTTGTTCTTCCAAGAAAATATCTCACAAATAATTACTTGTCAATGCTCTGTAGGGTTAGTTTTATGTCAGAAGTTTTTTATTGTGAGCCTCACTTCTCCATAAGTCTAGTGTCATGGAGAGCACTGGCTTTGCAATCAGGCATCCATTGCTCTTTGAGATACTAGCCATGAGAACTGGAGAAAATAACTTCTCTGTAATCCAATTTCTTCATTTATAAAATATGAGTAATAATAGCCCCCTGGTGGGGTTTTTGGGGGACCTGAGCACACTGGCATGTAGTAAGAGCTCAACAGGTAGGTGTTTGTCTTTTTTCTCTATATATAGCGCTTTCTGTTCTTAAGTGCAAGGGATTTGGATCGGATTGCAATACAGATGAGAAAGACACTCTTTACTGGAATGTATCAATAAAAATTTTAACATATGTATGTACATATATATATACACACTCATATATACATGCACATTTACAAATATATGCATCTTTATACATAATTATTTATTCCCCATTAATAATCTCAAGGGAGTCAAGACATCTTACAAGTGTTACTACTCAAAGTTAGGATCCACCCTGTGTCTTAAAGATATAAAGAGGTAAAAACTGATTTAACTTGTCCAATATCCACTGTCTAATAATTTATTTATATTTTAAAAACAAAAGGAAGAAAAAAAGCTACAATTTGCAGGTGATACTTTCCTGAGTGCTGATGCATAGATTACTCTCAGAAAGGAATCTTAAATTTAAAAGGAATCATTTAGGTCAAAATTCTTAAGCGTATATAAAAATGATGACTAATGAGTTATAACAGCATATATGCCAAGTCCTAAGTTCTAGAATAATATAACCCCCCTCAGCAGTTCTACATTTTTACATTTCTCAGCTAGGAGTCTCACTTCAGTTTGTATCTTACAAGCCAAGCCATTTTAACATCCTCATTTTCATTTGTCCATATAGACCAAAATATTGGCCACCAAAAGCACTGCCGGGGTCCAGCCCTAGCAGGGTCGGGGGTCTTCCTGGTCAAGGGGTTCTGACTGCAAGACAGCGTCAGCGATGGATGGACAACAACCACACAGACTCACAGGCCAGTGTAGAACGCTGCCAAGTTTATTGAGCTTACACACAGTTTTTATACATTTTTTAAAGTATAACATGCCAAGAATGTGGTTAACATAAGACATAAAATTCTTTGTACAGAACAGGCCTATTAGGGAATATAATTATATGAGTTAATAACACCCCCACCACAACTCCTGCTATTGTTCTAAATCTATGAATATAATCAGTAAAGTTGATCTTAAGTTTCTACTTCTACATAAATGCCCTTTGCATAATTTATCACCTAGTGCTTAATTATAGTAAATGTGTTAGACTCTTAACTCTATTCTTGTCTAAGTTAAACATGTTCGGGCTAGCAAGAGGGCAGTGGTTTCAGGGGTTTCCATGGCCAATCTCTTTGTAGATAATTGTTATATTGTTTAGTAAAGCAAGATCGCAGGCACCAGCTTCTGAGACTTGGATGATTTATGTAAGCAGGTCATTCATTATCAAATAATTCATGCCTGTGAATTCTTTTACCCCTCCACCATATCATAACTTTTCCTGATTCTGGATCTAGCCAACCCATGGGAGACAAGGGAGGATCTGTGGGAGATAAGAGGGGACCTGAATCTAAATTTTTACGAAGTTTATACTGAGGAGGAAACCAGGGATGTCCACCAATCAAACGAGTTTTTTCCCCACGGGGTCTCTGTAGTAGGAAGTGCTTTAATTTTATTCTGTTTCTGATTACTAACAGTGAGACTATGTGCTTTTTGCGTACTCATGACTGGAGAAACAGACGGCTATGTGACTGTTCCCACATAACAATACATGTTTATAACAATCACTCCAGGAAGAAGACACATCACACAGTGGCAGAAGATTATTTACTGTTTGTGGTAGGGAAAGGGTCATGGTTTCTAATGTTTATTAATATTTTTAGAAAATACCGTAGCATTCCTTCCACCCTCAGTGATCAACACCAGAGAATAGTATGAGTAATATATTATTAGGAAAATAGTGCAAAAAAAGGCACCAGAGCCCAGAGGCATACATCTGGCATTTTCCCGAGATGATGAGTCCTTGCAAGCATCATTCTCCCGATTGGGGGAAGATGGCCGACAGGAGGGTGCTCTCTGGATGCAGTTGCTGAAGAACACGGAGTGGGAAGTTTGAGCGCTTTGCTGGCGGTTCTATCGCAACTGAAAGGGAGCCCAGACATTCCTGCACCTCTGGACAGTGAAATACAAAGTTCTCAGGACCACAACAACCAGGGACAGAGTCCCAGCGGTCCACAGCTCGAAACAACGCTGTCCGTGCTGCAGGCACAGGGGCCAAGACCATCTCGGCAGGGAGACGATCCACCCAGCGGCTTTGAAACTGATCTGTGAGGAGGGATAAAAAGAGGCCTAGAGGCGTGGGCAGTATCCAGTGGAGCTCTTTCGCACTGCTTGCCAAGCCAACCCCCCCCTAAAAATGGATGGGAATAAAAATCATATCTCAATAATAACCCTGAATGTTAATGGCCTAAACTCACCAATCAAAAGACACAGATTATCAGAATGGATTAAAAGAAATGACCCAACAATTTGCTGTCTCCAAGAAACATACCTCATAGAAAAAGACATCAACAGACTGAAAGTGAAAGGCTGGGAAAAGTCTTATCACTCACATGGCCAGCGGAAGCAAGCAGGGGTTTCTATTCTCATATCAAATAAGGTAGACTTCAAACAAAAACTAATCAAGAGGGACAAAGATGGATATTTCTTACTACTCAAGGGAACCATTCATCAACAGGATATAACAATCATAAATCTATATGCCCCAAATAATGGAGCACCTACATTCATCAAGCAAACCCTTCTCAAGTTCAAGAGTAAAATAGACCACAACACAGTTATTCTAGGGGACTTCAACACACCTCTCTCAACAATGGATAGATCATCCAAACAAAGGCTAAACAAAGAAACTTTAAGCCTCATTAAAACAATTAACAATTTAGACCTAACGGACATATATAGAATATTTCATCCCTCAGTAAATGAATACACTTTTTTCTCAGCAGCACATGGCTCCTTCTCCAAAATAGACCATATATTATGTCACAAGGCAACTCTCAGCAAATATAAAAAAATAGAGATACCACCCTGCATGCTATCGGACCATAAAGGGATGAAATTGGAAATCAACGACAAAACAAGGAATAAGAAAAACTACTCCATCAACTGGAAGCTAAACAACATGCTACTGAATGAACAAGGGGTTGAAGAAGACATCAAAGAGGAGATCAAAAAATTCCTAGAGGTAAATGAGAACACAGATACTTCATATAGAAATCTCTGGGACACTATGAAGGCAGTAGTAAGAGGAAAATTCATTGCACTGAGTTCATTCCTTAAGAGGAAAAAAAAAAAAAACAACAAATAAATGACTTAACATCACACCTCAAAGCATTAGAAAAAGAAGAACAGACCAACACCAAGAGCAGTAGAAGACAGGAAATAATTAAAATCAGAGCAGAAATTAATGAAATCGAGACTAAGGAAACCATTCAAAGAATTGACAAAACTAAAAGTTGGTTCTTTGAAAAAATAAACAAAATTGACAGACCCTTAGCGATGCTAACGAAAAGAAGAAGAGAAAAAACTCAAATTACTAACATTCGTGATGAAAAAGGGAATATCACAACAAACACCTCAGATATACAGAAGATAATTAGAAATTACTTTGAAAACTTGTACTCTAATAAAACAGAAAATTCTGAATGCATTGACAGATTTCTAGAGTCATATGATTTGCCTAAACTTATGTGGAGGCTATACACAATTTAAACAGATCAATTACAAGCGAAGAAATAGAAGATGTCATCAAAAAGCTACCAACAAGGAAAAGTCCAGGACCTGATGGGTTTACAGCTGAGTTCAAAGACTTTCAAAGAAGAACTAATACCAATGCTCTTCAAACTATTCCAAGAAATAGAAAAAGAGGGAGCTCTTCCAGACTCTTTCTATGATGCCAATATCACATTAATTCCAATGCCAGGCAAAGACACATCCAAAAAAGAAAACTTCAGGCCCATATCTTTAATGAACATAGATGCAAAAATCCTCAACAAAATCCTGGCAAATCGGATACAAAAACATATCAAAAAGATAGTGCACCATGATCAAGTGGGGTTTATCCCAGGGATGCAAGGCTGGTTCAACATTCGGAAATCAATAAACATAATACACCACATCAATAGACTTAAAGACAAAAATCATATGATCATCTCAATAGACGCAGAAAAAGCATTTGACAAAATACAACACCCCTTTATGTTCAAAACACTGGAAAAACTAGGAATATCAGGAACATATCTCAACATTATAAAAGCTATATATGCAAGGCCCTGAGCTAACATTATCTTAAATGGAGAAAAATTGAAAGCATTCCCTCTAAAAACTGGAACAAGACAGGGATGCCCCCTTTCACCACTGCTATTTAACATAGTACTGGAAACTCTGGCCAGAGCAATTAGACAGACGAAAGAAATTAAAGGGATCCAGATAGGAAAAGAAGAGCTCAAATTAGCACTATTTGCTGATGACATGATAATCTACCTAGAAGACCCAAAAAACTCTACCAGAAAACCTTTACAACTAGTAAATGAATTTGGCAAAGTTGCAGGATACAAAATCAACACACACAAGTCAAAGGCATTTTTGTACATCAGCAACAAAGACTCTGAAAGGGAAATGATGAAAACTACTCCATTTACAATAGCATCAAAAAAAAAAATAAAATACCTGGGAATCAACCTAACGAAAGAGGTGAAAGACCTGTATAACGAAAATTATAGAACACTAAAGAAAGAAATTATAGATGAACTCAGAAGATGGAAAGACCTACCTTGCTCTTGGATAGGTAGAATTAATATTGTCAAAATGTCCATACTACCAAAAGCACTACACAGATTTAATGCAATTCCAATCAAAATTCCAATGTCATTCTTCAAAGAAATAGAAATAGCAGTCATGAAATTCATCTGGAAAAATAAGAGACCCAGAATAGCCAAAGCAATCCTGAGCAAGAAAAGTGATGCAGGGGGCATCACCATACCGGACCTTAAATTATACTATAGAGCAATAGTAACAAAAACAGCATGGTATTGGCACCAAAACAGTCTGGTGGACCAATGGTACAGAATTGAGGACACAGAAACTAATACATATAATTTCAGCTATCTTATATTAGACAAAGGTGCCAAAAATGTACAGTGGAGAAAGGATAGCCTCTTCAACAAATGGTGCTGGGAAAACTGGAAATCCATATGCACCAAATTGAAATTAAATCCTTATCTCTCACCATGCACAAAACTCAATTCAAAATGGATCAAGGACCTAGGAATTAGAATAGAGACAATACGCCTAATAGAAGAAAAAGTAAGCTCCAATTTCCAACATGTCGGATTAGGCCACACGTTCCTTAATAAGAATCCTGTAGCGCAAGAATTACTACCAAGAATTAATGAATGGGATAGATTTAAACTAAAAAGCTTCTTCTCAGCAAAAGAAACAATCAGTGAGGTGAATAGAGAGCCAACTAATTGGGAACAAATATTTAGTACATGCACATCAGACAGAGCACTGATCTCTAGAATATATAAAGAACTCAAAAAACTTTACACCAAAAAAACAAATAACCCAATCAATAAATGGGCTAAGGAATTGAGAAGACACCTCTCAGAAGAAGATACACGATTAACAAATACATGAAAAAATGTTCAACATCGCTGGCAATTAGAGAAATGCAAATCAAAACTACTCTAAGATTTCACTTCACTCCAGTCAGAATGGCAGCTATCAAGAACACAAGCAACAATAAATGTTGGAGAGGATGTGGGGAAAAAGGCACACTCATACATTGCTGGTGGGAATGCAAAATGGTGCAACCATTATGGAAAGCAGTATGGAGATTTCTTGGAAAACTGGGAATGGAGCCACCCTATGACCCAGCCATCCCACTCCTGGGTCTATTCCCAAAGGACTTAAAAACAGCATATTACAGTGACACAGCTAATCTCAATGTTTGTAGCTGCGCAATTCACAATAGCTAGGTTGTGGAACCAACCTAGATGTCCCTCAGTAAATGAGTGGATTAAGAAAATGTGGTATATACGCACAATGGAATTTTACTCAGCAATAAAAGAAAATAAATTAATGGCATTTGCAGGTAAATGGATGAAGTTGGAAGACATAATGCTAAGTGAAGTTAGTCAGTCTCAAAAATCCAAGTACCAAATGTTCTCTCTTATATAAGGAGGCTAGTTCATAGTATTGTTGGATGGGAGGGTACATACGAGGACTAGAAGAACACTAGAATGGTCAAAGGGAAGGGAGAGTAAGGGAGGGAGCAACGGGGGAGGGAGAGGGAGAAAAGGAAAAAGAAAAGAAAAGGTGTTTGAATGAGATGGATATCATTTTCCTAAATGCATGATTGAAGACCTGAATTGTACGAATATACTCTGTATGCAAACAATTGTATGTAAAAAGATGATAAATACATGCACTATGAGTTGTACATATTAAAAATTATAAACAAAAAAAAATTAAAAACAAAAACAAACAAACAAAAAAAACATCATTCTCCCAGGGATCCTTGTCAAACACTGGTTGGGTTGCCAGGCGCCCCCGCAAAGCACAGTCTCTGAGAGTTGAATTCCTTAGTTCAATGTGTGTTAACCAGAATGCTTCTGCCCACCCCCTGTGTGCAAGGAGCTGTGAGAGGTGTCAGGAGGAATGGTCATCATGATGTTTAGATGAATGAACAGGCAAACACATGGCAGGCATATTACTTGTCCTCTAAGTGTTTATAGTATTGCTGAGGATGTGTGATGTTATGAAAAAAAATAAGCACTTTAGCTGAGATTATTTAAACATAAGCTTTTGGAACATTTTTTCCTAGAATCAAAAAAAAAAAAAAAAAAAAAAAAATAGGATAATAGGATCAGGGCCAAAGCAGCCAGCTCCAAAGTGATGCTTTCAAACTTTTTCCTTGGAGCAGCAAAAACTAGGCAAGTGCTCTACCACTGAGCCACAACACAAGCTCCAATGGAATTTTTGACAAGACCCTCCTAAACTAAATGTAAACAAAATTAAAAGGAGCTGTCTGTGGATTATGCACTGTTACCAGAGACATCCATGCAAAATAATAGGGTTGTAAAAGTATACAACAAGAGAGAGACAGAGGAATTCTAAAGTGTGATCTTAGTATGAATCAATCACAAAAAAGAACACCATCACCGCATTTTTACAACAGATGAAGAAATCCTAGGGAAAAATCATGCACTCTGGTAAGGATGCAAATCCCCTCACAAACTAAAGGCTCTGATTTATGGCCCAGGGCTTCCATATGGATAAATGGGTGTAATAAGCAGTACTAGAACTATCTTTTGGAGTAAATACATCAGATATCTGTGGAAAAGATTTCAATGTTTTAGAAAACTGTTCAAAACATCTCAATGGTGTCATTTGAGGGCTCCAATTCTTTATGAAACATTTGAACATTTGAATCCTTTTACTAGGGATGTCTGTGTGATAAACATCACTTCCCTTTGTCTCTTTCTGATTTTGCCTGGGGAATACCGTAATGTTGTTAGGATAGAAAGAATAATGAAATAGTACTAATGATGATGATAATAAACGACAACCAACTTTTAAAGTTCTTTGAATACAGATGGAAATATGATTAGACTAATGTAATAATTGACAAATTATGAATACTAACTTCCATGAAAGTCAAAGTCAAAGAAAATTCAACCAATGCATTTGGAAGGGGGACTAAATTTATGAGATTTCCTTTAGCAAGGCCATGGAACAAAATAGTTTCCAGCCCTGAGAAGCTGTAATATCCTTTCTGTTTCTATTCATCTGTATCCATTCTCTATTGTGCTACTTTGTCTCTAATGTTCCCCTCCCCACCACATACCTTTTGCAGTAAGGCTGTTTTCTTTTCTTTTATTTAAATTTATTTATTATTATTTTAAGTTGTTAGAAATGACAGCAGAATGCATTTCATTTCATATTATACTTATAGACAACACTTTTATATATCTTTGGTAGTCTACAAAGTATATTCACAGCATTTGTGACTTCATACATGCCCTTAGGGTAATAATACCCTTCTAATTCTACAATGTTTTTTTTTTTTTTTCTTCTTCTCCCTTTTGTCCCCTCCCTTCCCCTCCCTCCCCATTGTTTATTCTAGTGTTCTTCTCCATGATCCCTGTCCCAACCCCTCTGTGAATTGGCCTCCTTATATCAGAGAAAATATTCTGCATTTGGCTTTTTGAGATTGGCTAACTTCACTTAGCATTATATTCTCCAATTTCATCCATTTACCTGTGAATGCCATGATTTTACTCTCTTTTATTGCTGAGTAATATTCCATTGTGTATATATACCACATTTTCTTTATCCATTTATCTACTGAAGGGCATCTAGCTTGGCTCCACAGTTTAGCTTTGTGAATTGTGCTGTTGTAAACATTGATGTGGCTGTGTCCCTGTAGTATGCTGTTTTTAAGTCTTTTGGGTATAGACCGATGGAGTGGGATAACTGGGTCATAAGGTGGTTCCAATCCCAGTTTTCCAAGGAATCTCCATACTGCTTTTCATATTGGCTGTACCATTTTGCAGTCCCACCAGCAATGTATGAGTGTGCCTTTTCCCCCACATTCTCGCCAACATTTATTGTTATTTGTTCTTAATAGCTGCCATTCTGACTGGTGTTAGATGAAATTTAGAGTGGTTTTGATTTGCATTTCTCTAATTGCCAGAGATGTTGAACATTTTTTCATGTATTTGTTGATTGATTGTATATCTTCTTCTGAGAAGTGTCTGTTTGGTTCCTTGGCCCATTTATTGATTGGACTATTTGTTTTTTTTGGTGTTAAGATTTTTGAGTTCTTTATATATTATAGAGATTAGTGCTCTATCTGATGTGCATGTGGTAAAAATTTGTTCTCAATTAGTATGCTGTCTAATCCCCTCACTGATTGTTTCTTTTGCTGAGAAGAAGCTTTTCAGTTTGAATCCATCCCATTTATTAATTCTTGGTTTTAATTCTTGTGCTATAGAGGTCTTATTGAGGAAAATTCTAGAAATAAACAATGTATAAGTTTTAAATGGTACATCATCCTGAGTAGCATAAATGAAATCTCACACCATCTCACTTCTGTTTGTTTCACATATTCATACTGTACACAGTACCTACCCACTAGTTACCCATCAGTTATCAGATTGAGTGTTGTGGTATCTCAGTGCTTATATATAGTATTTGGTACTGTCTAAGATTTCAGGCATCTATTGGAGTTCTGAACATATCCCCAGTATATAAGGGGGGAACTAATGTATTATTACTATTGTTATTGTTATTTTTGTGTCTATGTTATCACCTACTAAGGCAGATGAGCACATATAACCAGCAATGAGTTGGAAGAACGCCCAAGTTTAAACACCACTTGACAGCCTTATAAGCTTTGGAACTCTGGGTTAAAGTTGACTGTGCTACCCAAGCCAGGACACATTAACACATTGCATTCTGGAAGTAAGACCCAGTATCCATTTTGGGAGCATGTTGTGATAGATGAAGCAATTACATTATAAATTAGAGAAATCATCTATTTGGTCTTTCAGACTCTTCATTTGTTTGGACAATAGACCTCTCCCACATATTGGGGGGTTGTGAAGATTGGAAGAGATTGTGTAAATGAGAGTTCTTTGATAGCTGTGAAGGGTGTATCCATGGAGGGTGTTATGTTTATGAACACTTGTGGGCAGAATTTCTAGAGTCTGCTGTTTCTACCATCCCAGTAAGACAGTGTTGCAAGGGAGTGATAAACCCAAGAGGAAAACAAGAAAAAATAAAAATAAAAACAGCAACAAAACAAAAAGAAAAAAAAAAGGTTTTTCCTACATAATTGAAATATTTGTGAATCATTAGAAAGACAAATTTTCAGAAGAAGATATACAATCAATCAACAAATACATGAAAAAATGCTCAACCTCTCTGGCAATTAGAGAAACACAAATCAAAACCACTCTAATATTTCATCTTACCTGTTGGCTATAGGAAACTTAAAAAAAATGTATATATATTTAAGGACCATGACAGGATGTTTTGAAATTCATATTCATACTGAAATGACTACAATTTATGGTAAAAGTTTTGTCCAGATTTTGAAAACTTGTTAATGTCCTCCTGTGGGTTGAACTTTATTCTGATGTCTTTGTCTCCACAGGGAACTTTCTCCTAGTTTTAGAAAATCTCTTGATGAGGTGTTAGAAATAAATTGTTCTCCCTTTGACTTTAGAGACTGATTTTGGGTGACAACCATATAACAATGAAGGGAAAAATGACATTATGGTCATCAGTAGGCATTACTAGTAGTGTGTGTAATGATTATGAATTTTCTGTTGCTTATAAAGTACTCTAAACATGAACTTTTCATTATGAAACTAGCATGATAGATTTTTAGATTCTTAAATCTGTCTTTGCAGAATTATTCTCTTCTAGTTTTTTGAAATTTGACAGTGAATTTTTCATTTAGAAATATGGTACTGACTGTTGTAACTCTGAATCTTTATGAGTCCTCCACTTTAGTTCAGATTGTTTAAAAGGGATGATTACTTTTTAAGTTTTATAATATGTATTTTCTTTGACCAAATTTATGATTTAAAATAAAAACATAAGATTTTTTAAAATATTGTATTTTTAGACCCAGAACTGTAGTGTATTATTATCTTGTCAAATATTTTAGCCAAATAAAGAGTCAAATAAGGAAGCTGATCCTTCTGTACACTCGTAGAGACAAGTGTAATAAATAGTGCACTCTCAATGCAGGCACTCCTGGGGAATTCTTGATATTTTCTCAATAAGAATTGGTTTTTTTTTTTGGATCATATAACTCAGAAATACCAAATTACCATTCCAGATACCCTTTATTGAGATATACTATGTGAGACAAATGCTGTGTTGTTTGGTTTAGGGACTGGAAAGCAGAGATACTCGAGTGATGGCTGGGCATTTACTAGGTGACTTGAGGGAAATGGGGCAGTGTATTTCTCAACTTCCATGGTGATCAGACAGGAGCCCAGCTTCCAGGGTAGTTGGGCAGAAGCCTGGCCCAGGGGAAGTATCCTGTTTAGACTCTAGAGTACAGCACCTTGGGGCTGTCTGTTGTCTTCCTGCAGGCACACTTCATGCTAACATGAGGGGAAAATGCCCTTATTGGCACTTTAGAGCACCAAGGGCTTTTACAAGCGTCATTTCTGACTGCTTTGAAGGGGCTTTTCAGCTGTCACCATAACCCCCATTGAACTAAACACATGTTCTAAACATGTGGTTTACAGGCTCTGCTTGCTACTCTGTGCTGCTCCTGGTGCTGTTTTCTGCTTGGTTTGTCAACATTGTAATTGCGCAGGGCTCACTGCTGCTGCACAGTCATACCAGTTTCAATTTGGTGTTTCCAAGCTCTGGAAGATTCTGCCACTTCTGCCAGAAGTCCTCCCAGTTGTTATCACCTGGATTGCTTCCAGTTCAGAGGCAAAGCTGGGGAGACTACCCCGCCCCCTTCTGCTTAGTATGTACTGTAAGTTTGTGGAGGACAGCTCTGTTAACTGCTTGAGCCATGTCACTGCAGGGCACTGTGCAGAGGATCACTTAGTGTCACTCACCAATGTTTTTCTAGTCCCCTCTGTTGCTTCTCACTAAAAGGGTATCTGGGTTAACTGCAATTTTGTATTAAGCAGGAGATCTGTCCTTTGTAGGACTACAGTATAAATTGATGATGATGAGGAAGAAATCAATGTTGACATTTAATTCCAGTAGCTTTTAATAAGGGATATACCTTGTGTATTCAAGTGAATCCTTCAATTTCTTGCTGTTTCCAGTCTCTAAATATGGCTCCAAATTTGTCAAGATAAAGTATATCTCCCAGGAGTCACATGTGGATCTTTGCAAACATTTTCTTATTAAATCCTGAAAAAAGCCCTATGATCTAGTTATTTTACTCCTATTTTAAAAATAGAGACAGTTCAGAGGAGTAAGTAGCATATCCTAGATACATATTGGTAAGTGATAGAAACATTTTCAAAACCAGCTGAGTCTAATTTCAAAGCCAGTGTTCTTTCACTTGAATATATTTACTCCATGATCAGTTCACACCTTTGAAAGCATACAAATGTATAAATGTTCATGTGTGAAGGCTATTCACCTGTCTTGCTCTATTCTGCCAATACCATTGACCAGAATTATTATCTAGTTTGTAAGATGTAATATAAATTACTGAAGCTCATTTAAAATATCTTTTCCTTATTTGTGCCAAATGAGAGCATTCCCTTAATATCACATGCCTTATGAGGCTATGAAATGATACTAAACCTGTGCTTACATGTGGCATTTTAGAAGTTCTCCTTGGGTATTGCTTTCAAAGTAGATTTATAATCCATACCTTGACTATTTAAGATTAGTCAGCATTTTCTGAAAGCTTACAAGCAAGAAAGGACATTTTGGTAGAGGCTTGGTCATGCATGTTGTCATCTTCTAGAAAACTTGGCATGGCTACAGTGAAGAGTACTAGCAAGTGGTGGATATGGAGCAGAAAAGGAGATGAGAATGCAGCATAGATAAGACCATGGGTCTGTGATGGGCAAATCCCATCTCTGTCATTGAGTAGATGTGGATGTTAGGCAATTAATTTCTTTGATTCTTATTTCATTGTCTTTAATATGGGTATGACATTTCCACTCCCTTTCCCATGGATTTATTGATATTGAGTAATAAGATGTAATCTTTGTGCATTAGTAAAATATCTGGTATGTAATAAGATCTGATGAAGTGTAGTAGCTACTAATTCCTAGGACTATCAATGAAATGCCTTCTATAATTTGCTAAAGCGTTTAGATATTTTGTTAAGGTCTTCATAAACAATCTGATCAGTAAGCACCACATTAATTTGATGTTTATGCCAAATAATAATGAGGTGTATGGATCAGAAATTTGTGAAAGTTGAGAGAGCAAGTTTCAGGAACAATATAAGAAATAACAATGTACTAGGGATGTATAGAATAACTGATGGGTAATAATATAAAGGGGACTGAATTGAATTACACTTATTGGTTTGAGAAAGAAGGAACTAGGGTAATTCTGGTTTTGACCTGGATGAATGGGTGGTATTAATATTCAAGGAAATGAATCTAATAGTAAGCAGGTTTAGGGAAACTATTATTTTTGAGATATGGGATTTGGATGCCTTTGAAAGAGCCAGGTGACAGCATGTGACAAGCACCTAGAAGAAAGCCCAGTGCCTAGAAATTGCTCAAAATATTAGGTGAATAAGAGAATAAACATGGGAATCAAATATTTGTAAATGAAGGCATAGAAGTAAATGATGTTCCTCAAGAAGGGGAAGAAATTTAGGGAATAGACCTGTTGGGGTCTACTAACATTTAAGCACTCAGAAAAATAAGAACATCTCAGAGGAGAGATGGAGAAGAAATCATCAAAGAGTTAAGAAGGGGAAATAAGTCAAGGTAGGGTTTTGCAAGTACAAGGAAGTATTCCAATTGCTTTTCCAAGCTGTCTTTTATAAAGTTAACATTCACAGAGTGGACAAATAAGATGCACTATGTAGGGAATCCACATTCGATGATGGTATTATTAATCATTTTTCTCCTTGTCAAAGTACCTTTAGTGAAGGTAGGGCAATCAATGACTTGAAAATAATTGGAGATTAGGATTTGGGTGTAGCAAATGGTGACTGAATGTAACTGGGTTTTCAATGAACATAGTTGTCAAAAGATGGGGAGGTGGGGTGGTAGATAAAAAAGGATTGAAACAGGGCTCTTTTACTTGACTATGTGAATGCAGGAGCAGAAGCAAAGAGGGGACCTACAGGATAGAATAGATTGTTCAGTAGAGAATTGAAGAGATTAAAAAGGGTCATCTAAAGAGCATGTGCAATGGAATTAACCTTGAATAATAGGAAGGCCAGGTTTCTGGCTGTTATTGATAGAGAAGGGATGAGATGAGCCAGAAAGCTGAGAGAGTCCATGTTTACTAGCCTCATGTCTGCACACAGGAGATGAAGTTTTCTGTTGAGTACAAAATGGATTATAGTGAGAAGGGGACTTGATGAGACATTGAGAATAGCTGCTGTGGAGAATTAAACCAGAGTTGCCTAGCAGTTGTTTGATGATCGTGAATTTGGAGACAGAATGTTTGATTTATTCTAGGAGTGATAGATGGTTGTATTGATAAATATATACTGTAGCTATTGGGAAAGGAACAGTGGTACTGAGGATAATGGCTGGAGTTGGGTATGATGAAAGAAACCTGTACCTGGGTTAGGGAAGGAACAAGTCAAATGCTGGGGCTTGTTAAACAAGGAATGGACTAAACATCACAAATGATTTATGATATCAATGTACAGCAGACATTGCCAGGTGCTAAGAAGCAGGTTGCCTTACTCTATCCTTTTCTGCTACTATGAATATTGTAATGGCAGGGGCAGGGATCTCCTGATCAAGTTGAAAAACTTCAAAATATGTTTAATAAAAGATGTAGCTAGTTTTTTGTTTATAACTCTAGCCCAATGTAGAATGCCAATTACTCTGTAATTTTAAACATTCAGTTAATTCTTGTGATTTTTGGGGGTGACAAAAGCAAATAAAATCAACTTGTGGGGCTGGGGTTGTAGCTTAGTGGAAGAGTGCTTTCCTAGAATGTTTGAGGCACTGGGTTCGATTCTCAGCACCACATATAAATAAATAAAATAAAGGTTCATCAACAACAAAATAAATCAATAAATAAAACCAGCTTGTGGTTAATTGTTATATTTATATTCAATTTCAAAAGTAAAATGGCCAACTAGAGTCAACAAAAAACTCCTGATCTGAGGTCTTTTAGATTTTATTTTTTTATTCCATAGTTTCCTGAAACAAGGCTCCCAGGTTTTGAGGACATAAATTGCTTTTCCTATGCTAGGATAGAACATATAAAGAGCTTTAGATCAAGGTAATTTAGGTTATACTATTGTAGTTTATTATGACAATGCACATAACATCTTGATAGGAAAAATGAGCTATATATCTGTCTTTCAAAAAACAATTAACTTCAGTTACATTAGAGGCAATTTCAAAGTGAAATTTGCATGACATTTCATGAATAATGTCTACCTTTATATAAATTGGACCCTACATACAAAAATGAAGTCTTTTAGAATAAATTTATAACTGTATATACTGATAAGTTGAGGAATTTTTAGATGTCACAAAATTGTCATAAGCAATAGCTTTATTGGCATTGCTTTTCAAAAGAGAATACTTGTCTTTATTATTTCTGAATAATTTATATATTTTGGAAACACTAAACATTGATTTCTGTGAAATGTAATAATGCTATTTATTTGAAAGGTCCATTTTTTTTTTCCTGAGAATAAACTGATGCTTCTTAATCTTTTGTCTAATATGCAAGCTTTGTAGATATAAATCAAATTAAAAATTAAGTTAGACACAGATTAATTTTGACAATTGTGTTCAAATGAAATAGCCTGGACCCAGTAAAATTCTACTGATTTCCAGAAATGGCTTTTGGGATAGTGCCTCACATGTGCAAGGCAAGTGCTCTACCACTGAGCCACAACCCCATCCCCGTTTACCAAATTTTTTTTTTTTTTTTTTTTGGTATTGGGGATTGAACTCAGGGGCACTCGACCACTGGGCCACATCCCCAGCCCTTTTTTTGTATTTTATTAGAGACAGGGTCTCACTGAGTTGCTAAGTGCCTCACCACTGCTGAGGCTGGCTTTGAACTTGTGATCCTCCTGCCTCAGCCTCCCAAGTGCTGGGATTACAAGCGTGTGCAACCACGCCCGGCTCCAAATCTTTTAAGATAAGTATTGAGACTTGTTTTGTGGCCTGTCCTGGAGATATTCCATGTGTAATTGAGAAGAATGTATATCCTACTGCTGCTATATGGAATTTGTGGTAGATACCTCTTAGGTCAAGTTGGTTTATAGTGTTATTCAAGCCCATTTTTATGTTGATCTTCTTCCTAGTTTGTCATATCCATTACTGAAAATGGGGTCTTAAAAATCTCCAACTACTATCATTAAACTAATACTTGGGCTCAGTTCTTAGGTGAGTAAGAACATTTATAAATGTTATGTCTTCTTGATTTTATCATTGTAAATTTCCTTCCCTATCCTGGTAACCTATCTTAGCTTAAAGTCTATTTTGTCTGATATTAACATAGGCATATCAGGTCCTTTTTAATTACTCTTTTCATGGTATATGTTTTTCTGTACTTTCATTTTCAACCTATTTTTATTTTGTAGGTAGCATGTAGTTAGATCATGTTTTTGTTCCACTTTTCTAAACCCTGCCTTTTAATGGGAATGTTTAATGATTTGCATATTCCTCACTTTTATTTACAGATCTTTATACATTTATTTCTTTAGGTTAAATTTCTGCAGGTGTAATTAATAGGTTAGAGTAAATTTATATTTCTTTCTGGAAAGTTTGTACAGTTTCTTGTCCCATCAAAAGAACATGTGAAGCTGGAGATCTTAAAGTATTAGACGTGAGAATATATCATCTTTCTTATGTATCTGGCAAGCCCAAACTTCTTCACTGTTCCTACTTCATTTCTTTCATATTCAAATTTGAGTAGTGAATTTACTAATTCACTTCCTTAAGTATCAACTTTTTTCCCCCTGACATTTAAGCATTTTTTCAATATATTTATAATTTATACCTTCATCTCCTACTCTTTCCAACTACATCAAACTCTTAACTCAGAATAAACTCACTACCTTTTTCTTTCAAGTCTATTTTGTTTCCTATTCCTAGACTGTCTTTACCTACATCTCTTTTGCCAATATTGTTTCCTCCTTGAAAGCTCAAGGATAAACCAATACATCATAAGATTATCCTATTCTTCCATGTAAAAGTGAACTTGCAATTATTTATTCTGCTATAACATTTCATACTTCTGTTATTATAATTACTTTAGCACTTATTATAATTTTATAATTGTCTTTTAACTCTGCAAAACAGATTTTAATTTGTTTTAATAAAGGGCAGTCTGCAATTTTTGTTTTCTACAAAGTGACCATATATCCTTTTATATTTAGGCATAAGATATTAATAAATGGAAATGATTTTCATGCAACTCTCTTCTGTTTCACAGTGGTTTGAGTTCTTAATAGTTTCTGTCTGTCCTAATTTCATAATATCCTAATTTATTTGCCTGACTCCATCTGTTTTTACTTTAAACCAATGCATATATTGTGTGTTTATTATTTTAAACCCAAGGCAAATTACACCTGTTTTTCTTCCTCAAACACCATATTGCCTTTAAAAGAAAATCTAGTCTAGTGAATATAGCAAGTAAAATCCTCTCATCTCTTAAACTTATGTACATGCTATCCAATTCTAAACTATATCAGTATGTCTTGGCCCCTTGGACAATCTCTGTGGTATCATGGTACACAAAGGAATAACATTTATAAATTGACTACGCACAACTGCTCATGACATGGGTAATTGTCTAAGGGTGTCTGGCTGTCTCATTCTTTACCCAGCTGCTACCCAGAGTTGAAAACTTATTTCATCATAGCTCTAACTTATTTATGACACAAGTTGAGCAAGCTTTGTGTTGTGCTTATCTTCATCTTGAGCCTTGTTCCTGTCTCCTTTCCTGGGAAAACTTCCTTTCCATCTGCCTCACCTACCACTTTGTTTCCATTGTCAAAATATATGCCTGTATTTTAAGGTCTGAGTCTGATGTATCCTCAAAACCTTATCTGACTTCTTTTTGTTTTTCCCCTGCCATCCTTTTCATATATTTAAAAATGAAATTGCAAATATCCTCTCTGGTGTTAGTTATATCCTTGTCACCATCTTCTCTCTCTTTATATCCATAACGTTGCAAATTTTTATTTGCATTCTATTCACTGTTTCATCTACTCACTTTTAAATCTTCCTTGGCAGGAAAAATAGTAACCTGCATATATAGACATGGAATAAACTTTTTTAGTTGAGTTGCTAGCATATAAATTTAATATTTTGAGCTAAAAACAGAAGAAAATAATTAGAATAGAATTTCTAGTAATTTCTTTAAAAAAATCTTGACTTTCCTATCTCATTTTCTTATAATCATTAGTTCAGTGTTTAAGAAACCAATGTTTCTTAAACATTGGTGCACACAGCATAACCTAGAGGACATGTTTCAACAGACTGGTAGACCCTAAATCATTGTGTTTCTGATTCTATAGCTGCAGGGCAGTGTCCAGGATTAGCCTTTCTAATAAGTTTGCATATGATGCTGATGCTGCTGGTCAAGGAATTATGTTTTGAAAAATGCTGCATTAGGTTAGAAATATGATTATTTTACTTTATGAGTTCTTGTAAAATAGAATTTTAAGAGGATTTCATTTGCATATGTATAACTGGTAGAATTGTTGGGCAATACATCAAAACCAGAGGTTAGAGTCTTGATCTCCACCATTCTTCATTAGGTTTATGCATAGGTAATAATGACTTTCCTTTGGCATTTACTTTTTTGTGTGTAATGGTATTCTCAATTTGCTAACATACAATGTGGTGCCAGAGGAGTTTCTCCCTGTGGCTCAGGAATGAAGAAACATTCTTAGATCCTCTGTTTTTCACTTATTATCCACTAGATGTCAGAGGTCTCCATTATGTTTACATTATGGTTGTGTCCTAGGAGGACATTATGGTTGTGGAGGAAAAAGAGAAGAGCCAGGTGTAGACTCTGATTCCATATTAAAAATGAGTGATGACAGCAAATGTATGAAAGAGAGATGAAAACAACTAGGAGTGAGATAGACACGTATCCCTTGTGCCACATAATTTCTTTTTTATGCCTTGTAAAGGGCACTCCCCCCATAAATAACAATCCATTATTAAAGGCAGCATCATTTTAATTTTTTATGAGTTTATCAGGGCTTTATGGATGACACTTGTGACGCCGGCCATCATTTATAACCCTGCTTCTTTGGATAATGCATTTACAGTTCCAAAATAGCTAATTTGCAAATCAACTCAGGGAGCACAACAGACCTTCAAATTGGGTACTGCTTGAACTGCAGTTTCTAGAACATATTTATTCTGCTCATGTCCTAAAATGGCCCATTTATATACAGTAGGGCAATAATAGGAGCAGGTGTTTACTCCGTGTAGAGGAATTGTCAATTTCCTACAGACATGACTTATTCACATGGGGTGGCAAAAATGATGTAAAAACCTTTGGGGCATTTGCAAATTGTTGTTCTGGATGAAGTGAAGGCTAAAGACTATGTCTATATTACCCAATGTGATGAGCATCCTAAAGCTATTTAGTAAGTTTCTCTTCTACTGGATGTGTTTGGTTGGTAGGCAGACTGAGGACATTTTAGGAAGGAAGGACCGGAATAAGGTGATTAGACTGGCCAGGACATGCAGTGACAGTGGACAAAAACAGTGGTTAAGAAGCTCTAAATGCTCACTTTACCAAATGTTGTGTTAATTGTACAGTGTCAACAATAATAGCTAGGTGAATGCTTTTGAGTAGGGGACGTGGTAACTGAATTTTACCAAGTAGATTCCTAAAGGTGACTCTTAGCCAGGAAATCAGCATGCAGAATGTTATGACAGAGTATGTCATTATTCAGGCTTCCTCAGAGAAACAGAACCAATATGATATGTTGGTAGATATTTATAAGAAGAGATGAATTATAGAAACAAACTCCTACAATTATGGAACCAATAAGTCCCATAATCTATCATCTTCAAGTTGGAGACCTGGAAGAGTTGGAAGAGTAATTTGGTCTGAGTCTGAAGGAGCATGAACCAGGAGCAGTGATATCTGAAGGCAGAAGATGGATGTCTCAGCTTAAAAACAAGTGAAAGAAGAAACACTCTTTCTCTGCTTGCTTGTTCTATTGTGGCCATCAATGGATTGGATGATGACTATTTATATCTGTGAGGGTGAACTTCTTTCTTTGGTCTACTAATCCAGATGCTAATCTCTTCCAGAAACATGCTCATAGGCAACCCTAGAAATGTTTTGCCAGTTACCTGGGCATCCCTTATCCCAGTCAAGTGGACACATACAAACAATGAATACAGCATTGGGGTAAGGAAAAGGTAAGGAAGTGGGATGGGGCTGAGGGAGAAGCTGTGTGGTAATGCAGTCTTTACAAAGCTCTCCTCAGCCAAGCCTGTGAGGAGCATTGAGGCTGGGATGACATTACAGATTTCCTTGGTTTGGGCCAATGAGACTGATCTTTGTTTCATTGCATGTACTGGACTTTGGCTATAAGCTTCCCCTTGAGAAAAGTGTATGACATTGAGGAAATTCCCAAGAAGGTGGACATTGTCTTCCAACTGTGGAAAAGTGCATCCTTCTGTCCTGCAGAGTGGAATGAGTGTCAAAGAAGAGCATAACACCCCTTCAGGAAGCGGTACAGTCTATGGGTGAACAGGAGTATATAGAATAGGCTCTCTGTGTGAGGGAGGAAAGCAGAGTCTATGGTCCCAGGTGAATAAGCATTTACAGTGCTCTGGGCAGAGAGGAAGACATTACAAAAAATATAGTATGGTCCTAGTTTATGGAGTATCATTTATGGTTCCATCAACTCATACATAGTATTTTTAATTTGTGTGGTAGCCCTGAACATAAGCATTAATGCCACTTTACAGAGGAGGATTAAAAGGAAAAGTGACTTGCTTGCTGTGAGGTAAATAAATGCGCAGATTCTCTCCAAAGCTTGCTCTTTGACTTTTCCCTGAACGCACTCAGGAAATTTAGTTACAGAGATTTTTGCAAGCAGGAATAATCCTGTAGTGACCTCAGACTGCATGAGGACAAGCTTCTGGAAGCCACTCCAGGTGGGAACCTTTAGGTGATAAGAGAGCTAACAATTAGTAGCAGAAGCTGACTGGAGCTTGGCCCATACTTGGGCAGGACAAAAGTAGAAGCTAAATTTGGTGTTTCTCATCATAATGAGATTGCTTACTGACTGAACCATGAGGGTATGTTACTGGTGAATCAGGGTTGCAACTAAAACTCACACTACACTGAATTGTACAAAGAACTTAAAGCTTAAGTTTTCTTTTTAATCGATGAAAATAATTGTAGCTGTTTTGGGCATAGAGTGTATGTATATGTATATGTTGTATAATGATGAAATCTGAGTAATTAGCATCTCCATTAGGTCTCAATCACATATCTCTGTGGTAAGAACATTAAAAATTCACTCTTCTAGTTATTTTGAAATACATAACACATTACTATCACCTATAGTCACTTAATATGGAATATGAAACCAAAACTTATTACTCTTATCTAATAACAACTTTGTACTCATTGACCAGTGTCTTTCCTTTCCTCTTTCACCTCCTTTTTCACAGCCTCTGCTAAACACCATTTTACTATGTACTTCTGTGAGTTCAGCTCTTTTAGATTCCACATATGAGCAAGATGATATAGTTTCTGTCTTTCTATGTCTGGCTGATTTCACTTAACCCAATGTCTTCTAGATTCATCTCTGTTGTCACAAATGACAAGATTTCCATATTTTTAAATGACTGAATAATATTTTTATTGTGTATATAGAACACATTTTAAAATCCATTCATCTGCTCATGGACATTGAAGTCTACTGCATGTCTTGGCTACTGTGGTTAAAGCTGCACTAAGCATGGGAGGGCAGACATTTCTTCAGCCTATTGGTTTTAATTCTTTAGGTCTATGTGCTATAGTGGGATTAGTGGATCATATGGGAATTCTAGGTTTTGTTTTTTCAGTAACCCCTGTACTGTTTTTAGTATGGCTGTTGGTACCACTAGTGATATGTCACATTCTCACCTAATACTTGTTACTTTTCATCTTTTTGACAATAGCCAATCTAACTTGAACTAGGTGCTATCTCATTGTGGTTTTAGTTTATATTTCTTTCATGTTTGGAGATGTTGAACATTTTGTTTCAAGTATTTGTTGGCCATTCATATGTTTGTTTGTTTGTTTTGTTTTTTTGAGAATATTTATAAGTCTGTTGCCTGTTTCTTAATAGGGCTTTTTCTTTTCTTATTGAGTACGTTGAGTTTTTGTTTTTTTGTGTATTGTAGATACTAGCTCCTTATCCAATGTATGATCTGCAAATATTTTCTCCGATTCTAAAGCTTGTCTCTTCACTTGACTATTTCCTTTGCTGTGCAAAATGTTTTATATTTGATACAATTACTTTTGTTAAGCTGGGCATGGTATCACATACCTATAATCCCAATTATTCAGAGGCTGAAGCAGGAGGATTACAAATTTGAGGCCAGTTTGACCAAATTAGGAAGAACTTTTCTCAATAAATGAAAACTGGAGATGTAGCTCAGTGGTAAAGCACCCCTAGATTCACTCCCCAGTACCAAATCACACCACACCTTACCAAACCAAACCAAACCAAACCAAACCTCATTTGTCAATTTTTGCTATTGTTGTTTGTGCTTTTGATATCTTATCTAAGAAGTTCTTTCCCAGACCTATGTCATGAAGATTTCCCACTATGTTTTCTACCCAAGAAAGATCGATGGATTCAAGGCAATTCCTGTCAAAATACCATCAATATTCACAGAAATAGGAAAAAAAAAACCCTAACATTCATATGAAACCACAAAGACCTCTTATGGTTTAGATATGAGGTGTCCTCCAAAAGTTCATGTGTGAGACAATGCAAAAATTTTCAAGGGTAACATGCCTTTACCTGGACAGTTGATTAATTTACTGATGGAGTCATTGTGTAGACTGTAGGCAAGTAGGATGTGGCTACAGGAGATAGGTCACTGTGGGTGTACCTTTGGGCTTTATATTTTGCCCCTAGTGAGAAAAGCCCTCTGCTACCTAGTTGCCATATCTGGAGGTGATTTCCTGTGCCTTACCCTTCTGCCATGATGTTCTGTCTCACCTCAGGCCTAGAGCTATGGAGTGAATGGACAATGGAGTGTACCTCTTAAACCTTGAGCCAAAATAAACATTTTCTCCTCTAATTTGATTTTGTTGGGTATTTTGGTCACAGCAATGCAAAAACTGAAAAAAACAGACTAAAACAATCTTGAGCAAAATGATCAAAGCTAGAGTCATTTTACTACTCGACTTCAAAATATACTACAAAGCTATAGTAATGAAGACAATGTGATACTTGTGAAAAGAGAGAAACATGTGCCAACAGAATAGAGTGCCCAGAAATAATTTGTTGCATTTAAAACCAACTGATCTACAAAGGTGGCAAGAGCACACAAAAGAGAAAGGATGATTTCTTCAATATATGATACAGGAAAAACTGGATATTCACGTAGAGAAGAATGAAATTGGATCTTTATATCTTACCATATAAACAAATCAACTCAAAATGGATTGAATATTTATAATTCAGACCAGAAACTATGAAATTTATACCTTTATTTTCTGTAAAAGATTTTTTTTGAGGTCTACTTTCTAATTAGTGTGCCTGAGGGGAAGCACCTGCATTTAGTAATTTTAATCTGAAAAGTTATATGAACTCCAGTAAATCAGTTCTTTAGCCAAAGTCCTAGTCATTCAGATTTCTACTTCCTCACATTTTCCTTATGATATTGGAGGGTGTGAAGGTTTAAGTGATTTGGCAAGATGGTCCTGGGGAAGGATGGTGGAGCCCAAGGAGCCATGAGAAGGTCTGGATACTGCCCCCTCTACACGGGGCAGTAATTTCCCATAGGTCTGCCCAGATCAAGTGGAAATCTGTTTGCTCATTCTCATTGTCCCAGACCATTTTCCTGAAACTGAAACTAACCTTGCCTTTGACAGACCCATAGATCTATCTCCCTTACAAATCAGCTTGTAAGATTTGATTCCTAACTCTGGTCTTTCCTATTTTTTCTAGTTTCTGGGCCATTTGACCTCTATAGCAGATATATCTTTTGCCAGACAGAAGTATCAGCTACCTTCTGTGTCCCTCCATAGTGTATATGGAAATATCTACCTATTGTCCATGCCTCTTAGGAGCTGAAGTGATCTCCAGAAATGCTAGAGCCTTATATCTCTAACTAATAGCATTACACCACCTCTCTGATTCTAGAGTGGCCACTCCTATGCTGATCTGAGGATAGCTTTTAAATCATCAACTCACCATTCCAGACAGAAATGGAGTTAAAGCATGCTGACTTTGGCTTGACACTTAAACTCTTTACCATGTCTCCTCTCTTAGATGAAGGGGAGATGAACAGACTCCTTGCAGTTTCAGGCTTTCATATTCTTCCTTCCTCATGGTGTTTTTCATCTTCTCTTTTCCAGAGCAACAATGGTGGAATTGCTGCAGTGGGGTGGGGTCAGGGTGTGGGAGAATTGAAAACACATCAGTTCAATATTCCAAAGTGTTTCTTTTCTGTTAGCTATGGCACACATAATGAATCATCTTTGTACTCTTCCTTAACATCCCAATTTTCTCTGTGCAATGCCTTCTCACTATTTGCCTTAATTTCTACTGACTTATAATGCCTTCTAATTCAACATTTTGCCAAAGTGGAGAAAAAGCCTTTCTTAATGTTTGCAAATAAATTGCTGAATTCAATAATTTAAAGAATCTCTAGGTTTCTTATTGGTCAGTGTAATAAAAAAAAGTAGTTGTTTCTCAGAAATTGAAATATTCATAAACTTGTTTGTCATATAATTGTAATCAACACTTTTAAACTCATGGTATATGATAAGAAATTGAAAAGGTCACAAGAGAAATTTTAAGTCATTAATATTAATGACTTCGTAGTCATTCAATTTCCTTTAAAATCTCATCAATATGTATTTTATTTTCCTTTTCTACTAATAGACCATTTCTAACATTTGACAGCTTAACAGTGTTTTTACAATGCTTGCATTTTAAAGTGCTGTGTAGTTGACAGTCTTGCTACTCAGAGTTTCCTCCTTGCCCAGAAAAATTGGCCTCATATTGAGCTTGTTATGCAGACTCTTAGGCTCGCTCAAACCAACTGCAGCAGAATCTGCACTTTAGTCACATATCCTGATAATTTGTATGCACATTAAAGCATGAGAATACTGGTCAGCAACATGGCAGAATACGCTCTAAAGAGACATCATTAATTCACTTAGTGTGTTTTAATAAAACACTTATAACAAATAAAATGGTGTGAAAGTAAATCATCTCTTTGCAATCTGGCTCTTATAACTATTTTTTTTTTCCAAATCTGTGCACATCTCTTCCCCTAAGTAAGAAAGACAGCTGTTTTGATTTACATTTCACTAATTGCTAGAGATGTTGAACACCTTTTCACATATTTGTTGATCAATTATTTTTCTTCTTCTGTGATGTGTCTGTTCATTTCCTTAGCCCATTTATTGATTGGGTTATTTGCTTTATTGTTGTTAACTTTTTTGAGTTTTTTATATATCCTAGAAATTAATTCTTTATCAGAGGTACATGTGGTAAAGATTTTCTCCCAATCTGTAGGCTCTCTCACCACATTAATTGTTTCCTTTGCTGAAAAGAAGCTTTTTAATTTGAATCTATCTCATTTAGTGATTCTTGATTTTACTTCTTGTGATTTAGGAGTCTTGTTAAGGAAGTCAGATCCTAGGCTGAAGTGGTGTCAATTTGGGCCTATTTTTTCTTCTATTAGGCACCTGGTCTCTGTTCTAGTGCCTAAGTCTTTGATCCACTTTGAGTTGATTTTTGTGCAGGGTGAGGGATACATTTTACTACATATGAATTTCTAGTTCTTCCAGCACCATTTGTTGAATAGGCTATCTTTTCTCCAGTGAATGTTTTTGGCACCCTTGTCTAGTATGAGAGAACCGTATTTATGTAGATTTGTCTCTGTGTCCTCTATTCTGTACCATTGGTCTACAAGTCTTATTTTGGTGCCAATACCATGCCATTTTTGTTACTATAGCTTTGTAATATAGTTTAAGGTCAGGTATTGTGATACCTCCTGTTTCACTTTTCTTGCTAAGGATTGCTTTAGCTTTTCTGGGTCTCTTATTTTTCCAAATAGATTTCATGATTGCTTTTTTATTTCTGTGTTCATCTCACTCCTGTCAAAATGGCAATCATCAAGAATACAGGCAACAATAAATGTTGGTGAAGATGTGCAGAAAAAGGTACACGCATACATTGCTGGTGGCACTGCAAATTAGTGCAACAACTATAGAAAGCAGTATGGAGATTCCTCAGAAAACTTGGAATGGAACCACCATTTGATCCAGCTATCCCATTCCTTGGTTTATACTCAAAGGACTTAAAATCAGCATAGTATAGTGACACAGCCACATCAATGTTTATAGCAGCTCAATTCACAATAGCTAGACTATGGAACCAACCTATGTGTTCCTCAATAGATGAATGGATAAAGAAAATGTGGTGTATATACTCAATGGAATATTACTCAGCTTTAAAGAAGAGTGAAATTATGGCATTTGCCAGTAAATGATTGGAGTTGGAGAATATCGTGTTAAGTGAAATAAGCCAATCCTACTAAAACAAAGGCTGAATGTTTCCTTTAATATGTGGATGCTAATTCACAATAAGGCAGAGGGCACTGGGGAAAAAATAGCATTACCTTAGATTAGGTAGAGGGAAGTGAAGGGAGGGGAAGGAGGGAATGTGGGGATGGAAAAGATAGTGGAATGAAATAGACTTTCTTACTGTATGTATATATGTGACTACATGACCAATATGATTCTGCAACACTTAGAAAAATGAGAAATTATATCTCATCTGTGTACGCTGTATCACGGTGCATAAATACATTCCACTGTATGTATAACTAATTAAAACAAATAAAAAAATTAAAAAAAGGGACAGCTGTGTACCTGGGTTATGCCTTGCTCAGGCTCAATTAGGTTTCTGTTAGTTCAGCAGCTGTGTACAGCTGTGGCATAGCTATGGAGTCAGCAGTTCTTTTGGCTACTTGTTACAACAAACTACATTAGAATACTCCCAACAATCTTGTCTCCAATTCTTTCCTTCCTGGTCCCCCTATAAAAGCTCATCGTAATCAACAGCAACCTAAATTTTCAAAAGTAAATCTCTATGAAGAAAAGAAGCTGGGGTATATGGAAGTGACCTAATTTTACTTAGCAATTCCATTCCTCCATAGCAGTTAAAACCACAGGTCAGAGGGGGATGGAGGTGTGGGTTATACAATTACCTTGGGAATTCACCAGGAGAGGCCTCTACAGTCAAAGCAAAGTAAGGACTTAAACAAAGATCTCACTAATGCAGACCAACCTCAGAACTGCCAGTATAGTTGGATATAAGAGCTGCTTTGTTTCCTCTCCCTATTCCTGCTATTTCCTCCTGTCTCAATCTTCCATTTAGCTTTTCCCTCCCCTATTACTCTACCTTATTAGCATCACTGTGATTATCTACCTCTTTCTGTGTACACCCTTCCTTTTCTGCTCAATAGACTTTTGTTACTTGATTAGCTCAGTAGCTAGACTGATTTACAATCCTAGTCAACACTCATAATTTTGGTGATCAGAATCCCTAAATAGGCACACCCAATTTCATGGAACAGAGATTTAGGGGGGAAAAAGGGTGTTAAGTGTCAGAATACAGTATGCCTGGTGAATAGATGTAAACATCTGATTTTTATTACAGAAATCCAGCAATTATCCTAAAGATGATAACAGTAGCTACATTTTAATTCCTATATCATGTTAATTTACTTATTACAGAACTTTGAGGCAAGTGTGTTTTTTATCATCACCATCATCATTACCTTAGGAAACTAAGGCTCAGATTAAAAACATTTCCATTGTTAGTAGACTACTGTATCAGAATTCACACCTATATTTGACTGTCAAATAACTGCTCTTGCTCCAATGGCCTGCTTCCCTTCTGGGTGTCTCAGCAGATGAGCCCAGCATGAATACAGACATGTCTGGCAGCAAGACTATGTGTGGCTATGCAGCCAGGTTGCCATATGGTGAGCATTAAGAAAGTCTGTTTGAAAGTAACAGAACATCTGCTGTGGGCCCAAGGTCAGGGACAGGATTTGAATGCTGAAATTTTGGGCAGAAACCATGTAGGGACCATTCTTAGGAGAATTGGGATTCCCGATAGTTATTAATTGCAGACCCTCAGTCAGGTAGAAGTGATCATCTAGAGAGAACATGTGGCTAAGTCCTAGTGGCTGCTTACTGAGAACTAGGGACAATGTCCAAGGGGAAAAGCAAGGAGGTAGGAAAAACATATCTCATTTGTACAGGATATGGACAAGTGAATTTTATTACATTGTGGAATTCCTTCTAACGAACATAGAACTGGTTCCAGAGAATGGCATATGAAGATGAAGATTAAAACCAGAAGGGACAGACATTTCTTATAGCATCCTTTTGCAGTATTAAGAGATTTGAGTGGAAATTATAGAGTGAGACTTAAGCTGAAAGTTATTCTCTAAGAATCAGGACTCTAAATGGCAACAGATACTGTGTGAGGGCATTGTGCTTCCAACCTCTAGAACTTATGAAATCTTTTTCCTGCTTCAAAGGTTTCTGTCTCCTAATAACAATTCAAATGCCTACTGTGGACACAGAACCCTATGTAATGTGTTCCCTCTCTAGCTCTCTGACCTCCACTCTGTCAGTTTCTCTTTCATTCACTGTTCTTTGTTAGGGTTGCTCAAAGAGGTGCTGGTATTTTGGCCAAGAAAATTCTTTCTGGAAGCAGAAGTGTTTTAAATAGTATTAGATATTTAGTTCTGCTGGTTCCTGTTCATGAAATACTAGCAATGCCCTCATGCTATCACATGACACTCAAAAATGCTCCTCCCGCCCCATTTCTGACACTCCAGTGGAGATTGATCTGTGGTTTTCTGGCATCTTTTCTTTTTATTATGCCAGCTCATTACAACCTCATGGTTACCATGTTTGCCTGGTATCTTCTTTCCATGATATTTATTATTCACATTTTCTGTTCTCCATATTACCTTCTCTAAAAGCTTCTGTCAGAAAATTTATCATGACCTGAGATGATGTTCTTTGCTTTTTTCTTCTCTATTCCCCTCACTAGAATGAAATTTTTATGAGAAGTGGATGTATACTTCATATGTACCAATGTTCACTGGTATATAAGGTTTCTTGGTGCAAAATAGGTCCTCAAGTGCTGTTTTGAATCTTATAAATAAAAAGAAATTGAGGTTGCATATTATGCACCATGGGAAAGACAATCACTTTCCAAGATACCATAAAAGAGATTTCGGCTTCGGATAGAAAACTGAGCTGCAAATCAAGTATCAAGTGTAAGTGTCTTCTGCATCTTTTCTATAGCTTCTGAAGTATTTGAAGGTAAAGGAATTCTATCCTACGAACCTTTAGTTTCCTATTAGCATTTATTTACCTAAAAATAAATGAGACTGTATAGCTTATAGCATAATTAAATCTCTCTTGGAAAGCATATTTTAATAATGAAAGAAAATTTTGCTTCATCAAGACAAATTGTAGGACATGGATTCACAAATATGGAATCAAAAGACTGAATGTGCCCTAGTCTTCCTAGTCCTTCTAGAATTATTGGGAAGATAATAGAACCAGTAGAAAATCCCAAGGAAGCTTCTTGATATTGAAAAAAAACAAAATCTCATACCCTCCCAAACTCAAAGCATTGTTCATCCCATTATTTTTTGTTGCATATCCTCTGAAATCCTGGCTTTCTTATGGGCACTGAGAATGGTTGGTTTTGGGGAGCATTTCATTCAGTTGCCCCCATAATGCTTATTTGGTTCAGAAGCATCTCAACCCAAGTCTACAGGTAGAGTGTGGTTGTTTCATGAATATCAGTATTTCAAAGCACTAAGCACTACATGGTGTTTTTTTACCGCAAGCCTTGGGAGTTCTTTGAATGTAGATAGAGAAAAGCATAAGTGAAGTTGCTCTACATTTGCTCTTTGGGCATTTCCTATTCACGTACCCAGATCTTTCCTTGTCAAACTGGACCTGGTTTCAAAAATCTAACACCTCAGTGACCTAGAACTCCCCCTGTTGCTGTGCCAGTCCTTCATGATATTTTTGTATATACCCCTACCCATCTTTCTTTGCTCTCTTGTATCAAGGGGGCTGGGCCTTGAATACAACATTTCCCAGAAGTCTTGCCAACTAGCTCTAGTTAGGTGAGGGCTATGTTAGGCACTGGAACTGCTGGAGAGCAGGAATAGGGGGCTATGGAGGCATTTTCCATTTCTCTCTGCTTTGGCATCTGACACTGCCTATGTTTTCTCTGTGATTCTAGCTCTTACCAGGGGTACTCTGAGCTCCAGCAATGTGGCCCATGGTGGTTAACTTCATACGTCAACATGGCTTGGCTCTGGTACCCTGTTGTTAGTTAGGTCAAATTCTAGGGCATATGCTGCTGCAAAGGTATTTGTGTGCATGATTAGCAACTTCAATATCCATAAATTTCACTGGACACATGTATCAATGGCATGCAGGCTGATCTTTGCAGGTTTCCTACCTCCCATGTCTGAATAGTGTGCATCCTAGTATGCTCTAGGCCTCCCTGTTCTCTTTCATTTAGGTTATAGAACTGATCTTTTATTGTTAAAAATAAAAGGGAGATTGTTTGATAAGGAAAAAAAACAAATTAAATTGAAAGTTTGCATCATATTTGAGTCAGAATTGTTCAGAGTTAAAGACAATTTAGAGGGAAGGTATATCTTTCATATACAATAAATGACCAAAATAGGAATGTGGCTGATAGGTAACATTCAAGTGTAACCTAGGAATACAATGCAATGTATATAATATGGATGATAATCAAAGCTTAGCCAAGTTCAATGGCCAAGAGTAGATTTTAAAGGGGGCCAAGAGTCCTCCAAAATCATATTCAAAAATGTTCTTTAGACAGAGGGGAATGAAGGGAGTGGAGGGGGTATGGAGGTAAGAAGTGTAAGCTGCCTGGTACGGAAAACCGGGAGGAAAAACTCTCGGAGGCAGAGTTAAGCTTTTACTACTTTTACTTCTACTTTCTTAGAGAGAGCTTAGAGAGGGAGAGAAAGATTTTTCTTCTTAGCTTAGAGAGAAATAAAGATAGAGCTTAGCTTCTTGTCTTCTTGTCTTCTTAGAGTCTTAGAGAGAAAGAAAGATAGAGCTTAGCTTAGAGTAGAGCTTAGCTTAGCTTCTTAGCTTAGAGTAGAGCTTAGCTTAGCTGCTTAGCTTAGAGTAGAGCTTAGCTTAGCTGCTTAGCTTAGAGTAGAGCTTAGCTTAGCTGCTTAGCTTAGAGTAGAGCTTAGCTTAGCTGCTTAGCTTAGAGTAGAGCTTAGCTTAGAGTAGAGCTTAGCTTAGAGTAGAGCTTAGCTTAGAGTAGAGCTTAGCTTAGAGTAGAGCTTAGCTTAGAGTAGAGCTTAGCTTAGAGTAGAGCTTAGCTTAGAGTAGAGCTTAGCTTAGAGTAGAGCTTAGCTTTAGCTTAGAGTAGAGCTTAGCTTAGAGTAGAGCTTAGCTTAGAGTAGAGCTTAGCTTAGAGTAGAGCTTAGCTTAGAGTAGAGCTTAGCTTAGCTTCTTAGCTTAGAGTAGAGCTTAGCTTAGCTTCTTAGCTTAGAGTAGAGCTTAGCTTAGCTTCTTAGCTTAGAGTCTTAGTTAGAAAGATAGAGCTTAGCTTAGAGAAAGATTAGAGCTTCTTTCTTCTCTCTTCTTTCTTCTTCTTCTTCTTCTTCTTCTGTCTTCTGTCTTCCTTGGGAGCCTCGGCCTAACTCTGACCATTCATTACTTCTTCTATCTGGTTTCTCTTCTGTAACCGCTCTGCCTACATTCTGGCCACTCTGATTTCTTCTGACCGACCGAGTGACTGCCCGGCTGACTGAATTCTCTGTTCTCCTAACTCGGACCGCTTTCACCCGGTTATATACCTTCAGCTTTTCGGGTGCCTACAGGTGCGTCACATACATATCAGGTGGAACTTATGGCTTCCAGCTAGCTGCAACAGCCCTTCCTAATTAGGGCTCCTTCATATTCCTTCCCTTTAGTTTAAAAAGGTGCTTTCTATTTTCTCTATTTTCTTTTATTTTCCCTACCTAGCTTTTCACCTTTTATTTTTGAAAGGGTGGATATTTGAGCCCTTTTTGAGGAGGTGCTGCAGTTTTTAAGGAAGCCTACTGCTGAGGAGCAGCTAACGCACTTAGTTAAGCACAATTGCATAAGCGGCTTTGACTTTTTTTTTTTTTCTCTTCTTTATTTTTCTTTATGGCTTTCTTGCCAAAGCTCAATGGCTTTTTTTCTGCATGGTTTTTTACCATGCTATTTAATTCTCTATTTTCTTTTAAGCTCATGGCTTTTTTCTTTATACTAAAGCTCAAGGCTTTTTCTCTATATTTTTTATGGCTTTTGGCCGGCTACTCTGCTTCGGCTTTTGGCCGGCTCGCTTCGGCTTTTCGCTGGCTACTCTGCTTCAGCTTAATTCTTAACTGGCCTCAACTGAGTCAGAGGCTATGCTCTCTTGTTTACTACTCTTTTTGCTGGTCTCAACTGAGTCTGAGGCTATGCTTTTTCGTTGCTCTCCTTATTTCTTAGCTTTTCTTCTCTGCCTGCCGAGCCCCGGACGGACCACCATTTGTAAGCTGCCTGGTAAGCTGCCTGGTACCGTAAACCGGGAGGAAAAACTCTCGGAGGCAGAGTTAAGCTTTTACTACTTTTACTTCTACTTTCTTAGAGAGAGCTTAGAGAGGGAAAGAAAGATTTTTCTTCTTAGCTTAGAGAGAAATAAAGATAGAGCTTAGCTTCTTGTCTTCTTGTCTTCTTAGAGTCTTAGAGAGAAAGAAAGATAGAGCTTAGCTTAGAGTAGAGCTTAGCTTAGCTTCTTAGTTTAGAGTAGAGCTTAGCTTAGCTTCTTAGCTTAGAGTAGAGCTTAGCTTAGAGCTTAGCTTAGAGTAGAGCTTAGCTTAGCTTCTTAGCTTAGAGTAGAGCTTAGCTTAGCTTCTTAGCTTAGAGTAGAGCTTAGCTTAGCTGCTTGGCTTAGAGTAGAGCTTAGCTTAGCTGCTTAGCTTAGAGTAGAGCTTAGCTTAGAGTAGAGCTTAGCTTAGAGTAGAGCTTAGCTTAGCTTCTTAGCTTAGAGTAGAGCTTAGCTTAGCTTCTTAGCTTAGAGTAGAGCTTAGTTTAGAGTAGAGCTTAGCTTAGCTTCTTAGCTTAGAGTCTTAGTTAGAAAGATAGAAAGATAGAGCTTAGCTTAGAGAAAGATTAGAGCTTCTTTCTTCTCTCTTCTTTCTTCCTTCTTCTTTCTTCTGTCTTCTGTCTTCCTTGGGAGCCTCGGCCTAACTCTGACCATTCATTACTTCTTCTATCTGGTTTCTCTTCTGTAACCGCTCTGCCTACATTCTGGCCACTCTGATTCTTCTGACCGACCGAGTGACTGCCCGGCTGACTGAATTCTCCGTTCTCCTAACTCGGACCGCTTTCACCCGGTTATATACCTTCAGCTTTTCGGGTGCCTACAGGTGCGTCACATACATATCAGGTGGAACTTATGGCTTCCAGCTAGCTGCAACAGCCCTTCCTAATTAGGGCTCCTTCAAGAAGGATAGTAGAATGAATTAGATATTATTATCCTATGTGCATATATTTTTACACAACTGGTGTAACTCTATTTCATGTACAATCAGAAGAATGAGAAGTTATACTCCATTTATGTATGATGTGTCAAAGTGCATTCTACTGTCATGTATAACAAATTAGAACAAACAAAAAAATTTAGAAAAAGAAAAGTCAAAAAAAATTGCGTATGCATTTTTCTAGATAGAGAATTCATAGTGTTCATCAGAATCCCAAATGGAGACCCTTAACCTCAATGCTATGAACCAGTTGTAAGAGATTATTTCCCTGAATAGACATTGAGTTCCTTGTAGAATTTCTGACCTAGCAATTTCACTAAGGCTACTCCTGATGTGTTTGCTAGTGTTGATTCTATTGGAAGCCTCTGGGCCTTGACCTTCAATGGGTTACTAATATAGGAACTTGTAATCCTTAAAATCAACCTCGAGGGCTGGTGAGGAATGAAGAAGGGGGAGTTTGCCAAATAGTTATATTAAAAGTGATTTAAATAAATTCAATTTATCTGTATTTATTTTAATTTATATTGTAGCAGTTTCCACAGCAACTAGTTCTGTAAAGTATTATCTTTTAGCACTTAGGTTTGTTTATTCAATCACCTTACTTTCAGGTATTCTTATGACCACAATTTTGCTTATTTTAGTTAATGGTCCTTCAAATTCAAGAAAAGTCCAGCTCTTTTTCTTGGCAACCTTTTTTTTTCTTCTGTGTTGTGATTACCAACAGGAAGTTGTGTCTATTTTAATAGTATATGTAAGGGTTGATCGAGCTTTTGTGGAGCTTGAGGCTTATAAATTTGGGGCTCCTCTTTAAGAATAATTAAATATTATGAACACAGTAATGCTAGGGACTCTTTCTGGGCCTTGAACAAGTTAGGGTCCCTGGAGTGTAGGTTTCATTACCACCATACATTGAGGCTCCATTCACCTGGGGAACAAACCAACCTGTTTAACTTTTAAATGTTGGGGTTTGAGATTAACTTTGCCCATTTGCTTTAATTTGAAATTAGTACAACCTTTAGAAAAGGTGCCTGGACAAATTATTTGTTCTATATTAGCTTGAGGTGTTCTAAAACTTGAGACTATGCCTGTATCCACGAGAATACAACTATTCAGTATGGAAAGGATGCTCAGAGAGAATTGATTGAATTTACAAGTTCCAAAGAACAGAGGAAACTAACCCTAGAAATCTGTTCCCCTCGAGATGTGCAGAGAGTGTCTTAGTTTGGGGAGAAAAAAAATAGAATGGAAGTTTTGTTCTAAAAGATTAGTTTTTTTTTTTTTTTTTTTGCTTTAAGAAGGAGTTATTTTATACTCTGAATATCAAATTTGTAAAGAAAAAACAATATTATTATGGAATATTATTGATGGATGTCACTATTTCAAAAATCATTATTAAAGCGGCTGAGAATAAGAATGAGTGAACAAGATAGAGTGGAAGGAGTTAATTAGAAAAAATGATGTTATATACAAAAAAATTGGTGTGAGCATACAAGTAAAATTTCCAAATGTTCCATTAATAATTTCATCTTATAGTTAATTTGTAGGCTGCTAAATGCTAAAATTTTAAATTTATTGAAGAAATGCTTGATTGCAGGAAAAAAAGAAAAGCTTGCTTGGCTTTGAGAAGAAACAGGAGAAAAAAATTAAAAGCATTTTTACTATTAGGTTAAAGTCAAAATGTTGTGTTTCTTCTGCCACTACATGACATAATCTGGAGAGGAGCCAATCAATTAAAAATATGGCTCCAGGAAATTTTGGGGGGAGAAGACTCTTAGCAGAAGTCCATGGACACCTTCTCTTTTTCTTCCTCTCTTCCAAGTGAAAACTAAACCTTAATTATCCTTTTACAAAAGAAGTTTACTCATTTGCTGATGAAATGGGGAATTACATCTCCTGAACAGGATAGTATCCAATTTTTCCTATGGAAAATAATTTTATTTTTCTGTTACATACTTTAAATAGATATGGAGTCTTTTTAGGTATAATTGTTATTTTTGTATGTACAAATGTGTAACCATATAGGGTAATATTTAAATCTCTGCCTTGGATTTCTTTAGGGTTTTGGTTTAGATATAATAGGGAGATAAAGTGATGATGTTAATGTGGTGACACATGAAAAAATACTAAAAGATAGTCCTCAACTAGACTATATTTCTCATTGTATACATCCATCCATATGTATGTGTGTGTGTTTGTATGTATGTATGTGTAGATAAATAGAACCTCCAGCTGACAAAATGAGTAAGAATTAAACCTTTCCTTTGTAAATCATGGAAACTTTGGAGTCGTTTGTTACTGCAAAATACTCTAACATATTTAGACCTCTATTGTCTGAAATTAAGGGTAGATATAGGAACATTTTACCAAAAACATAGTTCTGGTGACTCAGGTTGGGGAAAACAAACAAAAGAACAACAGAAACATCAATAAGAAACAAAATACCATTGAACATTGGAGCTCTTTTATCTGTAGAAATCAAGATCAATTACTTCAATTTCTATAGATTCTAATTTCCTTCTTGATGAGGACTCCAAATAATTTGTTGTACTGTAAAGTTTTTAAGAAAAGCTGAATAAATCACTTGGAAAATTCATTTTTTCCTCTAAATGTGTACAAGGACTGTGTTACATAATAGAAACCAGTTCCTCCCACCTTGGGTATTGCATAGGCAATGCTAGTTTTTCTTAACAAAGTTGAAGCCTCAGTTAACTATAACCTTGATGTATAACATGTACTTATATGATGAAAACTTGATAGCTTTGTGTTTTGGGTCTCTCACTGAAAAAATTTTATTGGTTTCAGAGTTGGACAGCTAAAGGCACTCTAGAGAGTTTTAGAAGATGCCTAAAAATGCTGAGCTAGGTGGCAGCTTCTAGATGATTCTTCATTTCCAATAGAGTGTCACTTTTTTAAGGCAGAAGCTGAATATTAGATTGTTTTTAGGTAAGTTTCTTGAAAGTTTCTTGATATAATTTTTCCCCTGATTTCTGGCATTCTTACTGTCACAAATATTTAGTTTCCATTTCTATACCATATCTACTCTAGAAAAGTTTTTTTTTTCTTTTTCCTCATTAACTTATATCTTTGGTTATATTTCAGTCATATATGTTTTATTTCTCTGAGGCTAGAGAAACTGCCTGTGATGTGTAATTTTAGGTGTCAACTTGGTCCCACAGTGCCCATATATTTGGCTAAACACTATTTCTGAGTTTTCCTGTGAGGTTGTTTCCAGGTGAGATTAGTACTCAATTTGGTAGACTAAAATAAGCAGATTGTCCTTCTCAATATGAGTATGCATCATACAGTACACCAAAGGCCTGAAAAAGGGGAGATTACTCTGGTCGACCTGAGATATTGATTTCCCTTGCTCTTTAACTGGAGTTATCCTGTGGGTACTCTGGAATCTTAGGCCCTACAACTTCAACTAGAACTACAGCACTGGCCTTCTCAGTTCTTCAGGTTGCAGATTACAGCATTTCTTAGTCTTTGAAATCACATGAGCCAATTCTTCAAAATTATTACTTTCTCCCCTCCCCTCCCCGTCCCCCCTTTCTCACCTACCATCTGTTTAATGTCCTACTCTGTTTCTCTGGAGGACCCTGACTAATCACTTCTTTCCTTAAACCTCTCTTTCTTTGTTCCTGGATATCAGTCTACTTTGGAGGTTCTGCTTGTCCATAGGTACCTTCGCTTTATCTTTGGGCTCCTCTTTCTCTCTTACCATGTAGATATTGGTTAATATTATCTTCTTACTCTACAACGTATATGTTAATGACTTAAAGATCTTTATAGCTCAATCATAAGTATAAGAAACATATTAAAAATATTTACCTTCTGCTATTTAGATCGGGATATTCCATGGGATTCCTTGTATGACCTTCCCCTCACCAGATGCCTCCACTTGAAACTTGATCTTTCTTTTATATTTCTATTCTTGATGAATAAAACCTCCACCTGGTGAGCTATTAAATCAGAAACATGGGAGTAATACAGGTTCTTTCTCATATAAGTGTTTAAATCCTATTGTTTTGACTGCCAAAATATTTCCTTCCTTTATCTCTATATATCCTTGTTAAAACTGCCATATTTCTTCTCTTCTTTTTTTTTTACCCCAAGAATTAATACTATAGCTCCTCAACTAGTTCTTTCCTCCTGTGTTATCTTTTTAATTTCTCTTTCACAGGACAGTCAGAATAATCTTCCTAAAAACAAATCAGAATATTTGACTGTTTTGAGCAAAACCCATCAGTGGCTCTCTGTTGATTTAGGATTATATTTCAAACTATTTTTATGGCATATAATGCCCCTTAGAATTAGTAGAGTTCTATATTTCCATTTGTGGCTCCAAATATCTATGTTTTATTTTACCTTTCAACCAGACTATTCCTTTTACTGAGATCTATCTCAATGTGTCTGGAACTCTCCTGCTTTTAGCTCTGAAAGTGGGTTTGGTCACCCCATCAGGCAACCCAGTAATCCTGGATATTCCAGGAAGGTTTATCACCCCAGCTCAGACTCTATTTTTCTTTAGTCTTCTTGAGTTATTTTTCAAGGGTCTGCTTAAACTGACTTCTCCTAGAAATTGTATTCCAATTCTTTTTTTTTTTCCAGGTCAAAACTATGTACTTATATTTCCTTTGAGGAAAGGGATTACTATATCCTACTTTAATCTAGTCCTGCTAGTGCACTTTGCACTCTTTGAGAAGAGATATTCTATGTAGTTAACCTCCACATCTCTTATTTAAAACCCATCTGGCACAGTGTTTAGCACACAATTGACCGCTGATAATTGTAAATATTTCTAGTATTGGATGGTATACCCAGGATGTCTATCTTGTGCTCTATTCAGTTAGCATCATAAATATTTTACTGGGTAGGTATTTCCAAATATTTCTGTTATTTTTGCTTTGATATAAGATGTTGTAGTTTTCTTTATTTAATTTAATGCTATTAACTAAAAAATACTTATTATTTTTGTTCTTCAATAGATTTCCCTATATTATGCTTAACATTCATTTGAATATCTCTGGCCTGTTAACTCTGTTCTTGAAGATTTAGAGGGGCTCGGAATACTTACTAATACTTCAAAAAGAATTTCTTATAATACTTAATGAGGTCCTCAAATATACCAGGTGGTGTGAAATCTAGGTATAAAAGAAATTTGACTTCTCTTCTCCAGAACTTTTCAAAACAGGTGATAAGGCAAGCATGTAGAAATAACTATAGGATATATTTTAAGGATTTCCTTTGGCACTGAGAACTATAGAAGAAAATTATAAATATGTAATCTAATGATAGGGGAATTTCTTCTCCTAATGTACAATGTGTTTGGTTTGTAGAGACAAAGAGAAGTGGGGTATTTAATTTGTTAGGGGAATTTTTTCACCTAATGTACAATGTGTTTGGTTTGTAGAAACAAAGAGAAGTGGGGGTATTTAACTTGTTTTTTTTTTTTTTTTTTTTTTTTTTTTTTTTTTTTTTTTTCTTGTTACTTGCCATGTACAGCCAATAAAAGCAAAATATTTAAAACACAAAATAGAATCTCTCCCTTTTCCTTTTGTTGAATTAATTTGTAGCTACCCTAGTTTTAATTTTTAAGAGTTCTGCCTGTATCATAGTTTCTTTTTAATGGAATTCTGTTCTTTGTTAATGGTGTGATCTCATTTCTTGTAGAATATGACTAATAAGCTTTTACAAATTATTTCTTATATACTACATTGCATCTAGTCTCTCCATGTTCTTATTTTTTTCTGTTTATTTATTCTGTTAGAGGATTCTTTCAAACAGTTGTGATACTTGGCTCTTTTTCATATTTAAGAGTGAGGAGAGAGGAATTTGATGGAAAGCTGTGGGTCAGGGCAACATATCTGCTGATGTTGTTGCTGTGTTTGAATGTGTCTTCTCCAAGGGTCAGGCATTGCCAATGTGGTGATTTTAAGAGACAGGACTTATAGAAGGCCATGAGGGCTTCTTTTTCTTGAATGTGATTAAACCCCTTATGTAAGAGTTTTCACACAGTATTTGACTCTCTTGCCTTTCCTTCTTCCACATGAGGACACAGCCTCCTCCCCTCTGGAGGGAGTGGCCCTCAGACACCATCTTGGAAGCAGAGAGCAGTCTTCACCAGACAATGAGACCTGCCAGTTTCTTATACTTAGATTTCTTCAGCTTCTAGAACTTTCTGTTTCTTATCCATTACCCAGTCTGAAGATTTTGTTGTAACAGCACAAATGAACTGAAAACAGACTTACTGTAAGATAATCTGATAAAAGCTCAGCTTCTTCATCAGGAACCTTCAAATGTTGGGTGACATTTCTTTGAGATTAATTGATTTTTTTCCCTTAGGATGGAACCTTCTAATATACTACCCCAGGATGGGGATTAATCCCCTCTCTGTAAACAGAGAGGAGGAAGAGGACAAGAGACTACTGTTTACTGTGAGACTTCACATTCCTGTTGTGAGCTCCATGTTCTCACCTTAAGCCTGGTGGTTTAACTCTGCCCCCTTCATATTAAAATTTCCAGGAGAGTAAATCTCTTATCCTTTAGAGGTGAAGGAATGGTTGTGTAGGTTTGAAGAAGGATAATTACCAAGATGTGAGGGGTGTTTGGGAAAGTTCTACAGGTCTTACCTCTTTATATGGAGGGTTTCAATTAAAATTTTGGTTCCAATCATACATCATAGTCATACCCCATGTTATCCTGATATTTCAAATCTGAGTTACTGAGGCCAACTGACACTTTATTGTTTTGGTGTCCTCCTTTGCAAAACACTCAGTTCATAACTTCTTTCACATATTAAATCTGTTATTAATCCTACATTTCTTTTCAATATTAAAAAATCTGTTGAAGTCTCTTAACTTCTATGGTCTTCTATCTTGTTTGTTTCCCTGTGGTTTCTACCTTTTATTTTTAATTCCTACATTTTTATTTGGAAGGAATTTTAGGACAGAGAAAAATAGTTGTACATGTTCAATCTACTGCTGTTTCAAATAAATTCGTTTTGGATTCAAAAATGTAGTAAGCATTTTTTTTGTTAATTTTCTTTGTATTAGTTTTGATCCCTTTCATACTCTGTTTCTTATTTCTTCTAGAGCAGAGACACGTTCAATCATTTTCTAGGCATTATAAGCACAATGAAGTATGTTGTTGGCTGCATAAGGTATGGCGTCTATGAAACACAGCCTGTGGACTAACTGGAAGCTAGCGTTCTTCAGAAATTCTAGAAAATGCTGGATTGCGAACACAAATATCCCCCCTTATTTAGGGGTTTTGATTTTCACAGTTTCAGTTACTTGTAATCAACAGTGGTCTGAAAATATTTAAGTGGGATATTACAGAAATAAATAATTGTTAAGTTTTAAATGGTACTGTTCTGAACACTGTGATGAAATATTATGCTGTCCCGCTCTGTCCTAGACATGACATGAATCACCCCTTTGTTCAGTGTATCTGTGCTGTATATGTTACATACCTGTTAGTCACTTAATAGTTGTCTCTGTTATCAGGTTGATTGTCACAGTATGATTGTGCTTATATAAAGGGTTTAGTACAGTCGGTGTCCACTGGAGGTCTTATGCCATAGCACCTGTGGATGAGGGGGCACTATTCTATACCTTATCCCTAAAAACATTTTGCACAAGTAATCTTTTTACTAGTTTGCAAAAAAAAAAAAAAAAATATTTTCATGTGAAACAAAGTTACAAAAGTCTTAAAATTTTTGAAGTGCCAGTTTTCTACTTGATCTTTTTTTATTAATGTCAAACATTACTAATAAATAAGATATTTTTCTTTTCCTTTCTTTTCTTTGTACATTGATGTTTTAAAAAACCTCTTTCCATCTCCTGATTTTGTTTATTTTCTTCCCTATTTTTGAATGTTCTATTGTCTCATCCCTGGTCAAACTACCCTGGCCACTCAGTTGTTCTAATGAAAATAGCAAACTTCTTTTGTCCTTTACCTGGAGCTTTCTTGCCTTATCCTATCCTTTTCTCAGGACTGCCACCCTAACAATAGCTTACAAATAGGTGCAATCCTAATCCTAGAGGATATATTTTTAACCTGAAGTCATCTCATCCATGGTTGATGAAGTTCAGGGGTCTGTGAATCCTTTGAATTATTCACCCTATATAATGTTTATAATTATTCATAATTATTTTATTTAAGAGGAGATATTTTGTCATATCCTTTAGTGTCTGTGCTATTCTCAACTATTAAAAATTAATCCATAGATGAAATATTAGAGTAGTTTTGATTTGTATTTCTCTAATTGCTAGAGATGTTGAGCACTTTTTCATATATTTGTTGATCATTTGTATTTCTTCTTCTGTGAGGTGTCTATTCAGTTCCTTGGCCTGTTTATTGATTGGGTTATTTTTTTCTTTTCGGTGTTAAGTTTTTTGACAATCATCAAGAATATAGGCAACAATAAAAGTTGGTGAGGATATGCAGAAAAAGGTACACTCATACATTGCTGGTGGCACTGCAAATTGGTGCAACAACTATAGAAAGCAATATGGAGATTCCTCAGAAAACTTGGAAAGGAACCACCATTGGATCCAGCTATCCCACTCCTTGGTTTATAACCAAAGGACTTAAAATCAGCATACTATAGTGACACAGCCATATCAGCGTTTATAGCAGCTCAATTCACAATAGCTAGACTATGGAACCAACCTAGGTGTCCCTCAATAGATGAATGGATAAAGAAAATGTGGTGTATATTTTCAATGGAATATTATTCAGCTTTAAAGAAGAGTGAAATTACGGCATTTGACAGTAAATGGTTGGAATTGGAGAATATCATGCTAAGTGAAATAAGCCAATCCCACAAAACCAAAGTCTGAATATTTCCTCTAATATGTGGATGCTAATTCACAATAAGGTGGGTGGGGGGCACTAGGGAAAAATAGCATTACCTTAGATTAGGTAGAGGGAAGTGAAGGGAGGGGAAGGAGGGAATGTGGGGATGGGAAAGGTAGTGGAATGAAATAGATATTCTTACTGTATGTATATATGTGACAACATGACCAATATGATTCTGCAACATGTACACTTAGAAAAATGAGAAATTATATCCCATCTATGTATGCTATATCACGGTGCATAAATGTATTTTACTGTCATGTATAACTAATTAAAACAAATGAAAAAATTTTTAAAAATTACTCCTTAGAGAGTTAAGTTGTGAAATAACAATGAGAAGAGCTGATAATCTCAGTACTCACATCCATAGAACATCTCCATTATTTTTCAGGAAATGTGGTTACTAAAATCAAATGGCATCTGTAATCAATATCCATTCTCTTTTTCATACATAAGGATGGAAGAAGAAAAACAGTGAACTGTCTGTCAAAATGAACTATTCATTAGACATATTCATTAGAAAACAGAAAAATGGATCAGTTGTAAATATAATTCGCATATCACAAAAGTGTCTAAATTAAGGAAAGTTCTGGAAAAGCAAATAGACATTTTTAAATTATATATAACCAATGTGGCATTTTTTGATAAGTTAGTAACTCAAAGGTCATACCTCATAGGAAATGTCATACCTATCTATGTAATTTTATTTGTTACTTTTAAACCTAGAGTGAGTCTAGAAATTCCTATCTTACTCAGAACAGTAATGCTTTGTTTTTTTCCTATTTGTGCAATTACCAAGATTTCACCTCATTTAACATTTTTATGTTTATGCATATGAACATATACTAGGAAATTGACCAGAATATTAAAAAAAAAATGTCATTCAGCTTCCTTGACTTCATCAGGTTGTTTGTGGAGAGGCTATTTCACAAACACACACACACCACAAATCAAAGAGATGTCATACCTTTTTATGTTATCAGGCAACATGGTGAAGAAATAAATGAAATGGTGTTTGTGAACTTTATTTCTCAAGGTGACAAGTTAACATGTGGGTGATGGCATGCAGCTCCCAAATGAGATTTGTTGCATCCTCAGAACTGCAGAAAATGTCTAAAAAAGAGAGGGAAACTTCCATACCCCATATAGACTTATTGGATCTCCTGAGGAAGTAAGATTGGGAATGTAAAAGTCCACAGTTATTTGCAGGCAGTAAAGTGTGTAAAGTGGAGAGTGGGGAGAGACTGTGCTTGCATGAAGAACTTCAATGATTGAAAGTTTCTTTTCTTCTTATTAATTTTGGTAGAGGGAGGGCAGTGAGGTAAGGAGGTCATCTATCTTTCAGTAGTCTTTTTTTCCCTACTAAAGACAATGAATGGTTGATTTGGTACAAGCATCAGGGAGCAGGAAACCAAAACATAGAATTAAGTAAAAATAATTTTGTAATTGTTATTATTCCTAAGAATATCTGCACTCCCATAGTCATATATCTCAATTAGGAGAATGATACTAGGATTTCCTCCTGGTCTCTGCAAAGAAGAGCTATTGGTCATTGGGAAAGATGTGCATATTGAATGGGACAGGGCTGTACCAAGAGGCCTTGCCTGGGGCTGCTGCCAGAGTACTCATGATTCAAGGCTGTGTAGCTCTTCCTTTCAGGTAAGACAGGGGGAGGTATATTACTTGCTGGGTAAGACAGAGGGGAGGAAATGAGTTACTAGGAGCCATCATTTCATTATTATCCCATTTATCATGGATATAATAAAAGGGTCATAAGAGGCTCACTGAACTAGATAGGCCTAAATCATTCTTTTCAACCTGTTGACTGGGGCCACCACTTCTCTGATTAAATGAAGCTATCTGTTTCTGTCATGGCCCAAGTAAATGATGTTTCTGTGTCAATTTTAACATGCGTACTTTGGAGGAAATTAGTATCTCATATTCTCATCTCATATTTTCCATAGGATTCTTGGAAATGTTTGAAAACTATTTTGAAATCTTTGTTAAAACCTAGGATTTGGGTTCAAGATATTTTTCTTCTTTATATGGGTATTCTCAGTTAAAATGTTCTATATCTTTACCTTTTTATTTTACAAATACAAAGCAAGCTATTTGTTCCTCTTTGGGAGGGCTGAAATAATATCCCTGATTGGAAATTTATGGCTGTCCACTTGGTCCATAATTCCTTTTATCTTTTTTAAAATTAATTGACTAACTTATTATAATTATCTGCCTTTTTTCCTAAGAGTTTACTACAATTTTTGATCTAAAATAACACTAGATTTACAATATTAGACCTTCATTCACTAAAAATATATTACTGAGCTATGAAAGATCAGAACTTATATTTGGGGTCTACTATTCCCCTATTAAGTTAGTGAGTGAAATGGCCTTAAAAGGACTATTCAGCTGAATACAAGAATACATTATTTGAGACCCCATTATGTGTCAAACTCTGTGACAGGCATTGGCGAGAAAAAGGCAAATGTTACACCATCTATAAAAGTAAGTAAAAGTATTTAACAAACAACTCTAATAACACAATGTGATAAGTGCTGTGATAGAGAATTTGGTTCAATGATTTCAGTGTCAGTAGATTTCTGATTCAGTTAATCTCATCTGCCAAAGAAAATATTATGTAGTGAAGAATATTCACCTCTGTGAACCAATGGAAATTACTATTTATCAAGTTGTCATATACTTGGATAATTTTAGTAGGTATTGCCTAACAGATGAAGTTGAGGGAAAATAAAAATGTTTTCAGTAGAGCCCCCTTTGACCTGCAAACTGTGATATTCATAATGTTTAGTGCATTGTGCAAATTCAGCCACCTGCGCCTCTGGTCTTCTGGTGAAGGACAAAATAATTGGTTTCTGTAAGATTTAGTATGAGGGCTGGGGCAATGGCTTGGTAGAGCACTCATCTCGCATGTGTGAGGCCCTGGTTTCTACCCTCAGCACCACATTAATAAAAATAAAGGTTTAAAAAAAGAAAGATTTAGTATGAATGCAAGTCCTCACTGTGGTTAATTTTTTTTCTTTGAGTATCCCCCACTCCCTTGAAAATATTTATGGGGTACAAATGAAATTGCTTCAGAGGTTTTGAGCAAAGGTGTTATGGATATACCCCTGATTTGCTCCTTATCCTAAGGCTGAATTTTAATTGATTTGATCTTTTTTCCACCAAGGCTTTTTCAGTTTTATTTTTTATTACTTAGAAATAACTCATAGTGTGTTTCAATCAAGGAGATCCCTGAGTTTCAGAACTCTGAAGCAAGGGCAAGAAAGGAAGAATTAGTATATGCTTTATACTCTACTCTTATTTATTTGTACCTGCATCTTTAAGAGTTAGGATGAATACCTACAGTGCTCCACAATGGCTTCCTTCTCAGTCACCTACTGTGCGCCACAATGAGCCTCCTTGGCTCTTCACAGCTTGTTAATTTGCCAGGTTAGAATCCAAAGTACTTAGCACAGCTCCAGAGACACCATGTCTGGCACTTGTCCTGCCTCTTTCTCTCTCAGTAACTCTGAACATGAGGTATCCCATCCCCTTGCCCAGCCCTTAATGACATAAACTGGAAGCCCTTGTATGTGCTGTTCTAACTACAGAGGTCAGACCATGTTAACTCAGCAGAAGGGCATGATAACATCAGAGGAGCCACCACTGTGAAAGAGGCCTTGGGTATGGAGAAGAAACTAACTCAGGGATTCTGGAAGTAATAGAGTTTTGTGACCTTATAAATAATTTTGTTTAACCTGAGTTCTAGATACAGATTTCTACTCCCTGATATTCTGAGTTTTTCAGAATGATTTCTCTTGAGTGAATTGCCTTACTACTCTGAGCAGAGCCCATGTAGCCTAGTTATCTTCACTGTGTAGAGCTGATAGACTTCTCTTTCCTTGGGGGATGTTTAAAAATACATAAAGCAAGGGGCTGGGGTTGTGGCTCAGCGGTAGAGAGCATGCCTTGCAGGAGTGAGGCACCGGGTTCAATCTTCAGCACCACATAAACACAAATAAATAAAGATAACTTGACAAAAATACACAAAGCAAAATTATATCACCTTAAGTACATTGAGTTTAAAAACATGCAGCCAGCCTGAAAAATTTTCTTTCACCTCAGAGATTTGGAATAATTATTAAAAGTGCAGAGAAAACTAGGTTTCTCTTGCAGGCAGAGTTTTATGTTTCTGTCTTGGACTTTTGTTTAAGAATCTTTTTCAAATTCTTAGTGAAGCTAAATGAAGTTGCTGCAGGAAGGCCAGAGGGAGGCACCACATCATCATGATTGATAGAGCAGTTTGAGTATACCTGGGAGGGTCTGGCATCAAGCCTGTAAAGCCTGGGTCTTCCCTGGGCATTTGGGGTGTGAAACAGATTGAAGTGTCTGTTTATGGAATCATTGTTAAGCCAGGAGCTAACACACAAGCTTTGGTGACTCCAAATATGTGCAACTGCTGCTAGGGAAGCAGCAGTTGGCAGTTATGTGTTTTTAAACATATCAGTAAACCTCTGCACTCTTCCACTCTCCTTCACTCATTGGGTGAAGGTGAACTGTGGGAAAAATTGAGACAGGAACTGCTTTGACTTTGGAAGGTAGGAGCACAGGGATGGATCTTTCTCAGTAAGGGAGGGAAATTATTGGCAGTTATTGAGTTTTAATTGTTCTTGATAAGTTGTTGAAGTATTTGGTTTTCAGGAAAGGGTATGCAATGTACAATTAATGTTTTCCTTTCTTGGCCTTTTAGAGGAGTTGCCTTCCTTTGTCATATTTCCTAAGCAGGGTTTCTAAATCCCAGCTGACTTTCAAAATGGTTCCACCACAATTACTGAAACTTATCCAGTATGGAAAAGCATTTCGTGTTTGTTGGTTGTTACTACCCTTTTGTGATCTGTAGTTTGCTACCTGTCTTTATTCACAGTGGATGAATTTAGGGCTGGGGTAAAGGTTAGGGTAAAGAAGCCAAAACATCTTCTGTCTCAGTAAGGAGAGTCTGTTTATTCTGTTCTTTGTTAAAGTGTGTTGATTTTCAAGTCTTTTTTGCAAGCATGTTTGAATTTCAAAAGTGATTGATTATGATCATGAGAAACTTAAGCCTCATTTAAGTCCTGAACTCTGCTTTGTCTTCTGTTCTCCTTTTCAACTTTGTGTATGGTACTTGACCACTGAGCCACATCCCCAGTCTTATTTTGTATTTTATGTAGAGACAGGGTCTCACTGAGTTGCTTAGCACCTCACTTCTGCTGATGCTGGCTTTGAACTCGCAATCCTTCTACCACAGCCACCTGAGCTCCTGCAATTGCAGTCATGCACTACCATGCCCAGCATAGGTAACAATTCTGACTAAGGGGTACAGAGGCTTTGAGGATCCCAAAAGTTTGGTCCCTTTATGTGCCAACATTATAACCTAGTGTCATAATGGACCCCAGAGCTGGACTGCTTGGGTGTGGATGTAGCCCCAGCTACTTAGTAGCTGAATGACCCTGGAAAATAGCCTCTCTGTGTTTTAGTTTCCTCATCTTTAGTGTGCAGAAATGATAGGGTACAAGTATCATAGGGTTAGTGTGAGAATTAAATGAGTTATTTTTTGTAAAGCAGTTAGACTAGACTTGATACATAGTATTTCATGAGCACATGAGAAATAAATGTTTAAAGGTGATGTAAAACCCATTATGGTAGGTGAAGACATTTTTATTTTTTCATAGACTCTTACCATCAGGTGACTTGATCCTGTGCTCAGCTCCCTGGCTGGTATTTCTGGACTGTACCACCATCTCTTATGCTAATAGGAACCTTTAAAAGAGAAGAATTGGAACAACCAAAATCTTGCACAAAGATCACATTACAACTAACTCTTAACATAATTCATTTAACAAACATTTATATAGCACTTACTATGTGCCACAGACTATTTTAAACACTATACAAATATTAACTCATTTAATCCTCATTATAACATGAGAATACTTGTTGAATTTTAATTAAATGATGTGAGAAAAATTTCTAGCCTAATGTTTGAAATGAAAATCCTTCAATAAATATTTGTTGAAGGAATAAATACCTGTGAGTGACTCAATCAATCACTCCATCTTGTTCAGCTATCAAAAAAGCGAGCAATACACCAGGATATTATATTGAGTGGCCTAATGTATTCTCAGAAACTGGAAGCAATTGAAACTATTTTCCTACAGTTTTAATCAATTTGTACTAAGTGGACTAAAGTGGCTTAAATGTTCCCACAACTTTCTCAGTACTAAATAACTTTTACATTTTATATTTTGTTTAAATGTCATAAAATTGATGAAGTCTTTTGTGACCTATAGACTATTAGACTTAACCTTTGTTGAATATTTGAGACCATGATTCTTAAGTATTTATATTTTTATTTTGGATTTTGAGCACAAAGTACTTTGCTTCCATTTAAAACTGTAAGATTTGTCAGTTTTCCTCACTTTTTGATTTGTGTATTTTATGTTTGTCCTATTTTAGATAACATACTTGTATCAAATTGCCTTATTTGTCACTGCCTGTAGAAGAATAGTAAACAGTACTTATCATTTTATTCTGCTTTATCATAATTAAAAAAGATCCACTTATTAATCCTGATAATAAGTTATTTAATAAATTAATGTTGGATTTATTCAAACACCATTTGGGAGCATTTAACAGGTAAACGCCAGTTATTTATGAGGCTATAATAAAGGTTTTTATTCAATAGGCTTTTGCTTCACTCACTGTAGATTCCCTTTATACTTACTAAATTAGTTGCTTTAGCTTTAAATTCTACTGTGGCAGCACACAGTTAACATGATAGAATCAATGTAAAAGGACAACTAAAGATGTCATTAGCCTCTGTAGTGCTTTTATCTCACTTTCTAGTTATCAATCAAAATCTTATCTCTTCCTAATCCATGACAATCTTCTGGTGAAGTGGAATTCACATATATTTTTAAATGAAACTATTGAGAACTACAGGGTACTTGGAAAATTATGGGTAAATTTTCAGGAGGAGCTCAGGTCCCTTTGATGGTTATAAAGAAGTAGAGAGGAAGGATCAGATCTGTAACCTGTTATCTCTGAGAAGAAGTTTTACTGATACTGCTGGAGCAGACATGGGTGATTGTGGGCAAGGGGGTTCCAGGGCGTGAGCAAGTCCCAAGTCACAATGTTGTGAAAAGTAACAGTTGAGGAATGGGACTGCTCTGTGTCTTTTCGAGTGTTGTTGAAGTTTATGAATTGAAGGAAAAATCTGTCCCAACTCAGTTGATTGGCCTAATTGAATCCTGGGGAAGTAGCTTTTTGAGTTACCTAAGAATTCCAGTATAACTTCCACAGCCTAATTTGGAGGAGCCCTGAGATAGAGGTGGAGGGCAGCCTCTTCACTGCATGTTGTAGGTTTACTGAAGGGGTGAAGGACAAGAGTGCTGAGGAGGTACCTTTGGAAAATCTGGGTTTCAGCTGCAAACTGAAGCCTCAAGTTTGGCAGTTGTGACAGTGTGCAGCTTCTCAGACCCGAGCACAAATTTTGATAGGGTTTGTAGTACCTTTTAGCTTAACAGGACAACAAAATTCTGTCTCCTGAAATGAGAGTTGTGAGCTATTGGTCCTAGAAACCAGTAAATATTGTAGAGGATTTCTAGACATATCAGGGTAAGATAGTGGGCAGGCTGTCTGCAGAATAGATACTGGTCTAGTTTATTTGATTATAAACTTATCCATGCAAGTATCTGATGAAAATCTAGGTAGCTTAAGAAATATTTGTGGGAATATTGAAAGAAAATAAGATCTTCAGTATTGTGCTTTAAAATACCATTCAGGTCTCATTATTCATATTCCAGTCTGTGAAACAGGACCCTCAGTTTTCAGTTTATCTGTCCCTGTTTCCACTCCCATACATACATGTTCTGGTTTTCTATGCATCCTCATCTGCTCCCTTCTGCCCTATCTTCTTCCTCTCTGGGTGATATCTGTCCCTGTCTCATGGAGTGTAGCATGTTAGCCTCTGCTCCTCATACCTCCATGAAGTCAGATCAAGCCCCTTGGCTTCCCCAAACTTGCATGGTTCATCATGCCTCCAAAGACTTCTCAGTTTTTACCCCTGCAAATATTGCCCATCCTTTAAGGCTGAATGAGACTTTGGATATGTCCCCAAATGTTTGCTTCTTTGTTGATCTTCTGCAATTTATATATCATGATAGAATAAAACCTTCTTGAGTAGGGACCACAACTCATTTTTCTTATTTTATCATCTATTTTACTATGCTGTGGCAATGCTTGACTACAAACCAGGTTCTAGAAAATCCTGAATCTCACAAAAAGTGAAATCATTCCTATATTCCCTGAATAAATTTAGACATTGCCTGCACAAATTACATATTACTTTAGATAAAAAATATTAAAAATTGAGCAAAGAATCCCATTCAAATTTATTGAAATAGTTGGAAGTTTTCTCTGGTGGACTAAGGGGCTGATATTTGATCTTCCAAAACATAATTTCAGTCATCAAGGCAATTATCCAAGTAGATATTTTTAGTAATTCACCCAAGAATGAATATTTAAAGTCATTGTGTGTGTGTGTGTGTGTGTGTGTGTGTGTGTGTGTGTATGTTGTACTGGGGGTTGAACACTAGGGGCCCTCCACATATGAGTTACTCCCCTAGTACTTTTTGTTTTTTATTTTGAGACAAGGTCTCCCTAAGTTTCTAAGGCTGGCCTTGAGCTTGTGACCCTCATGCCTCAACTTCCAGAGTTGCTGGTTTTGAAGGACTTTGAAATGAATGGAATTAGATACATCCTTACAAACTATAATGCTCAAATTTATTATTATTCAAATAATTAAATAGTGTATTTTGAGCTCCTTGTAATGGTAATGTCAAACATATGTTATTCATATAAATATTTTATGGAAAGTAATAATGTATGGTTATATGTATATTTGAGTGACCTATTCTGTTTTTGATATCCTGTCCTGATTTATGATTGAACTCAATCTGGATTATTTATGCAAATTGCTTAATGCTTAATGCAATATAATTGAATAGAAAATTTTAATAAGTGCTCATTTCTGAATAAATCTAGAACCTCTGAGGTTAGCAGAGTTGTTTTTTACACAGAGATTATACTTAGTGCTTTTTAGATTCACAAAAGTCCATTATTATAATTGCATTTTAGCATAGATTTACAACCAGGCATATGAGCATTATTATCTTTCCATTTCCCTGTTTCAATTTTTCTTTCTTCTTCTTAATACACCTTTCTCTAAAAGATCTTCACAGACACTTAAATTAAATTAGCATTCTTTAGATTACATAGAATATACATTCACATTCTCTTTGAATAAGTTGTTCATGATTGTTTTCATAGTTACCTTACACACTGAGACATTATTCAAAGAATACATAATTTAGAGTTAGCTCTTGAAACGTTTACTCCAAAAGAATTCCTACAAGTTAGTCTTCCTCCTTTCTTAAACTGGGGCCATTCCTGAGGTGTGAGATGCTATATAAATTCATGAATTTCTTTTATATATTATTGGATCAATAAGAGGATCTATGAAATAAAAGCACCATTATGGATGGATTCTGGAATCTGCTTGCTGATACAGGCTGTGGCTATGAAATTTATAAGCTTGGTTCTTAATCTCTTGTCGACTAGCACAATTTCATAAATGTCATAAGAAAGTATTTATTCTTATGAGGAAGGGTGTGTTCACCTGACCTTTTCCCCAAATAAATTGACAAAACATCTTGTTTTCTATGATGTCCTGGAAAAATACTAGTTTTGGTGCTTGCTGCATGAAGCATATTCTAATTTAGATCAATGATATATAAAGACATCATCTTTCTTAAATTTAAAGTCTTATAAAATTGAGTGTATCACTTATTCCACAAAATGTAATTAAATTTTTCGATAGTTATTTTTTAGTTGAAAATTTATTGAGTTAATAGAAATGCTTATCACAGACTTCTAAAGATTATATCACATTCTTTTAAGTTCCATTTTTCTTTGGCTTTGCATGGTTTTTAGAAAATCCTTCAAGTTAAATATATTAAAGTAGAAATTGAAAGAAAATAATCAGAGATAAAGCAATAAATTTGCAGATAGAGATGTATTTTTGAGATTTCTTTAAATAAATGTCCACAGCTGCATTCTTTTTTGTTTTATTTATTTATTTATTCATTCTAATTTGTTATACATGACAGCTGAATGCATTTCAATTCATAGCATACATATATAACACAATTTTTCATTTCTCTGGCTGTACACAAAGTAGAGTCACACCATTCTTGTCTTCATACATGTATCTAGGGTAATGATGTCCTCTCATTCCACCATCTTTTCTACCCCCATGCCCAGTCCCTTCTCCTCCCTCTTCTTTGCCCTATCCAAAGTTCCTAAAATTCTCCCATGCTCCCCAACACCCTCACTATGGATCAGCATCTACATATCAGAGAAAGTACTCGTTTTTTGTTTTTGGGGGATTGGCTTATTTCACTTAGGATGATATTCTGCAAATCCATCCATTTACCTGCAAATGCAATGATTTTATTCTCCTTTAATGCTGATTAATATTCTGTTGTGTATATATACCACATTTTCTTTATCCATTCATCTATTGAAGGGCATCTAGGTTGTTTGCACAATTTAGCTATTGTGAACTGTGCTGCTATAAACATTGATGTGGCTATGTCACTGTAGTATGCTATTTTTACATCCTTTGGTTATAAACTGAGGAGTGGGATAGCTGTGTCAAATGGTGGTTCTATTCCAAGTTTTCCAAGGCATCTCCATACTGCTTTCCAGATTGGTTGCATCAATTTGTAGTTCCCAAGCAATGTGTGAGTGTGCCTTATATTAAAAAAAATGAATCTACTAATGTCTCTAAGAATAAAAATACTGTTGGAAAACTGTTACCATTCAATTTATGGACTGTTAGGTAGACTATGAAAGTGTTTTTGAAAATGCAATAAAAGCATCAGACATTTTTGCTAATGTAAGACAAAACAAAATACACTAACAACAACCCCCTATAAATACAACTATATATACAATAAAATTTTTGTTTGGAAAAGTAAACAAATCAGTGGGCATAAGACAATATATCAGAGTGATATTACTTCTTCCATGTTCTGATTGAGTTTTTACCATGTATCAGATTTTCACTATATTCCATATTATATTTACTCCTTATAGGAGCACACTGAGACTATTCTAGGCAACACAGAAATCAACACTGTTAATGGCTGATTCTTTGGCTGAATAGTTTCAGATCATTTTGAAATTGAAACAGTGAAATAATTTGAAAACATGTCAATTGCATGTTAGAAGGAGTTAAATATGGAAATTCAGTGAATGAAATTCATGTTAAGAGTGTGAAGGCAGTATGGAGATTTCTTGGAAAACTGGGAATGGAACCACCCTATGACCCTGCCATCCCACTCTTGGGTCTATTCCCAAAGGACTTAAAAACAGCATATTACAGTGACACAGCCACTGCAATGTTTATAGCAGCACAATTTACAATAGCTAAATTGTCTAACCAACGTAGATGTCCCTCAGTAGATGAATGGATAAAGAAAATGTAGTACATATACACAATGGAATTTTACTCAGCAATAAATAAAATAAAATAATGGCATTCTCAGGTAAATGGATGAAGCTAGAGAATATAATGCTAAGTGAAGTTAGTCAATCTCAAAAATCCAAATACCGAATGTTTTCTCTGATATAAGGAGGCTGATTTATAGTGGTGTTGGGTCAGGGTACATAGGAGGATTAGAGGAACGCTAGAAAGGTCAAAGGGGAGGGAGGGGAAGGAAGGGAGCAAAGGGGAATGGAGGGGGAAAAAAAAAGGTGGTTGAATAAGATGGATGTCATTATCCTAAATGCATGACTGAAGATTTGAATGGTATGAATATACATTGTATACAAAGAGTGTTTTGTAAAAAGATGCTCTATGCTGGGGTTTTTAGCTCCCTCTGGACTCGGGTTTGGCATTCTCTGGCTGGCAGAGAAGGCTGGGGGAACACGCTCCAGCGGTGAGGCGGAATAGGGAGAGTTTGGAGTCAACTGGTGGCCACGCTCAGCCCTCATAATGGAAGACAATCAGACATACGCAAGGGAGTATGGTCAAGGCATGAGCTCGGTTTATTGAGGAAGTTGGACGGCCTTTATAGAAGACATGGGCCTATCAGCAGAAAGATCATAGGGGCATATAGGGAGCATGAGCAGATCACAGTGGCAGAATCTTTAGCCTATCCTAGTGGCAAACTGACCTCTGTCATACGTCAGGGGAACGCCCCTTGGCTAGGCCAAGTTCCCGTATCAGGAAGTGGGAGACAGCCAGAGAGTTTCTATCTACTGGCGTGTTCTTAACGTCCCCAACAGCTCTATATGTTTATTATGAATTATAATGCATACTACTATTATAAATACAACTTTGAATAAAAAGAAAAAAAACTCAAACATAAATTTAAGGATAAGAAACTCATGATCAATTAGTCACCTCACCACCTCCACCAGAAAAGACTGTGTTTTTGTGTAAAAATAAGAAGTGATAGAATTGTTTTCTTTTCTGAGACACATTCAAAAAGACCAATTCTGATACTACTGAAACATCTCATCATCTCCATAATCTCTGTATTTTTGCTGATGAAATTGTCATTACATCTAGTTTTGTCTACTCTACCAGGCATATATTTTTCAATTCTTTCATTCTCAGCTTTAACTATTCAAAATAGAGTTATGAAGGTAATATTGATATGTAAAACATGCCCATGCCCATTGTTGAAGAAATTTCACTTCATACATCATTTCATTCAGGAACACTTCCTGATCTCCACAGCCAGGCAAAACTCTCTGTGCTTCTATTATATGGAATTTATGTATCCTTTAGTTATGACATTTTACTAAAAGTTCAACCGTTGGACATAGTGCATGTCTTAGGTCAAAACTTATCATTATAAGCAGATTCCATATCTAAGTTATTTGTCCATTCTTACTTGTCCCCAAGTACCTTATAAATGACCTTCCAACAAACTTATCAGTAAAAATGTACTTACTATGAAGTTTGTTACACATTAGTAGTCAAGATAACAGAAATTGAAATAGCAGAGATACCATTCTTGTCCCTGGATTGTCATAAGAAAATAAAAACATATAACATCATTTTATAGTGCAAATGTAGGGGAAAAAAAGACCAATAAATTGCTGTTAAAATGCAAATTACTATAGTAGTTCTGGAAACAATTTTGAAATAGTTATTAAAATTTAAAAATTCACATACCCTTTAGGCTAACAATACAGTTTCAGGAAATCTTTTATTTTTTTTTTTTTTGTTTGTTTTGTTTTTTTGAGATTGGTCTCACTGTTACTCAGGCTAGCCTCAGACTCTTGGGCACATACAATCCTCCTCCTTAGCCTCCCAAGTGACTATGACTACAGGTACATGTCACTGTGTCCATAATTCCCATGCTTGTATTAATGTATTTATTATAGCACATTATGTAGCATCAGAAAAAAAAATACTGGTGTGATATATTGTAAAATGATCCAAATTTTATGTCATTAAAATATGAATTCTAGGGCTGGGATTGTGGCTCAGTAGTAGAGCACTCGCCTAGCACGTGCATGGTCCGGTTCGATCCTCAGCACCATGTAAGAATAAAGGCATTGAGTACAACTAAAACAAATATTTTTTTTAAAATAGTGTATTTCTTTGGAGATGATACAATAACTGCTTTTGTTGAGACCATATCTTTTAAGTGGAAAGTGGACAAATATATAGATACTAAAACATCCTAATAATGATTGTTTTCCACTATGGTCCTGAGTAGACTTTTGTCCTTTAACATGTTAATCTGCTTCTGTAAAATTTACTGCTTTGCTCTGGTGAAATGAAGATGCCTCTTTGATAGAGCTTGAGATCCAGCTGTGGTGCTTTCCCTAAGAGGAGCCCCAAAGGGAAAGACATCTTCTCCTGAAGCAGATCTAAAAGACCCAACACATATGGAACCCAAGTTTTCTAGGATCTGGTTTGTTTATTCATTTATTTATTTATTCTTTTTAGTTATACATGATAGTAGAATCCATTTTTTAATAATTATATTAGCATGGAATATATCTTGTTCCAATTCAATCCCCAGTACCTCTCTTTCCCCTCCCCTCTCCCACCCTCTACTCCCTTTCCACTACTCTACTGGTCTTTTTGCCATTTATAATTATTGTTTAAATTAATTTCTTGTGGATGTACAAAATGATGAGATTCATATATGTATATAGGAAAGTTAAGTGAGATTCATTAGCTGTCTTTTCTCTTCCTATTCCCCTCCCTTCCCTTCACTCCCCTTTGACTAAACTAAACTTGTATTCTCTCCCAACCCCTCTTATTGTGGGTTAGCCTCCAGATATCAGAGAAAGCATTTGACCTTTGGTTTTTTGAGATTGGATGAGTTCACTTAGCATGATAATCTTCAGATCCATCCATTTACCAGCAAATGTCATAAAGCCATGTTTGTTCATGGCTGAGTAACACTCCATTGTATATATGTACAGCATTTTCTTTATCCATTCATCTGTTTAAGGGCAGCCAGGTTTGCTCCACAACTTGGCTATTGTGACTAGAGCTGCTATAAACATTGATGTTTCTGTATCTCTGTACTATGCTGATTTTAATTACTTTTGGTATATACTGAAGAGGGGGATACCTGAGTCAAATGGTGGTTCCATTCCTAGGTTTTTGAGGAATCTCCATGCTGCTTTCCAGAGTGGTTGCACCAATTTGCAGTCTCACCAACAATGTATGAGTATACGCTTTGCCCTTTATCATTGCCAGCATTTATTTTTACTTGTATTTCTGATAATTGCTATTCTGACTGGAATGAGTTTTAATTGCATTTCTCTGATTGCTAGATATGGTGAACTTTTTTTCATATATTTGTTGCCAATTCATATTTGTTCTTTTGAGAAGTGTCTGTTTAGTTCCTTTGCCCACTTATTGATTGCGTTATTTGTTTTTTGAGTTCTTTGTATATCCTGGATATTAATGCCCTATCTGATGAGCATGTGACAAAGATTTTCTCCCATTCTGTAGTCTCTTTCCTCATGCTCTTGTTTCCTTAACTGTGAAGAAACTTTTAAAAATGATGCCATCCCATTTATTATTTTTTGCTTTTACTTCTTGTGCTTTCAGAGTCTTGAAGAAGTTGGTTAGGATCTGCTTTGGCCATTCCTCTGTATTTATCACCCTTCTCCCACCAGGTACACTGTTATTTAAAGGGTTAAAGAGTGGTGTTGCTTTTTGCTGCAGCCTTCACTTATTAATTTAGGAATTCTCTTAAGTGCCAGCAACATATGAACAGAAGGACATTCATTTTTTCTGAGGATCATCACATTACACCATAGTACTAGAGCATCCAAATGCTGGATAACTAGTTTGAATACAGAGAGAAACCAGAGTTTGATTCTTCACTTAAGGATGATACCTAAACATTGGTTGGTGACTTCATTTTGCATGTGAACCAAACTTAAACATAGTAAACACCATAATTTCTCTGAATCCACATATCTACTGTATGACAGAGTCAGGATTTTAGCTTCACTCTCTCTGGCTTTAACACTCTTATTTATTTCACTAGTGGGATCATTGGTTATTTTTCCTCTTTTAAAAATACTCCCTCTGTATTTTCCTAAATTTTATATGCTGCTGATTCTTTCATAATGAAGCAGCAAATGTTAATAAAATAGAGATAAAATATTTTATGTGATCTGAAGAACTGAGAAAAGAGATTTTTTTTCCTATTAATAAGAAACATGTTTCTGCTCTTAATTTCTGTCTTGGATTGTTTGCTGTGATTGTTCCTCCCATCATATGTAGAAGACAGGCTGAAGCAATGTGTTCTACAAACCTGATAATATCTAACTTGACTTCCAGTTTAAATAATGAATCTGTGATCAACCTGTGCAAAAATCAGCCTGGACTATGAACAAAAATAACTTTGAGTTCTGTATTTTAATAAAAGCATAAAACAATATGAATAGTTTAAAACTATTTAAAACTATTCACTATTTAATTTCTTTGCTTTAAATATAACTAATTTATTTATTTTTTTGTGTTGTTGAGCCCAGAGACTTCCACATGTTAGGAAGTACTCTGCCACTTAGCTACATCCATATCTCACTACTTAATTTCATCATGTTCCACACAGGATTCTGTTTTGATGTAGAAACTTGAGTATATGAGAAGCTGCATGATTAAACCCCATTCCTCTTTAGGCTAAGTGTACTAGCCTCCTGGGAATGGAAACAAAAGTTTTAGAATATTTTTATATTCATGAAGTTGCTCTCTTTAGACATCCAAGGAAAAAGATTTACTAGGCAGAGGAGTAGAGTATGTACTCCTGTTCTGACTTGTCTGCCTACCCAGACTTGTTGATACTATACACTTTAATGAACTTTCTAGAGTCAAAACTGACATTGGCATTAAGAAAGAGGATTTGGAACAGAGAACTGTATTCATGTTGGGAATCAGCCTCCAGTTCTACCACAAGCTGCACATTTTATGCTATGGTGTTCTGCCTGAGCACATACTTATATCTATATAAATGGAACAATCTCTTAATACTTTAGGACTTCATTCTAGGCTAGGGAGGGAAAATAAGAATGACATGGCTTGATAATTTACAGAATCAGTAACTATTGAGATTCTTCAACATCCATTAAAATATCTTCATTTCAGCCATGTTTGTAAGTGAAAGAGTTCATAGGCATTTCAAAAACACGCATGTGAAGAAAACTCATTTGATTCTGGTGTGGTTTGAATGAATGTGTCCCTCTGAAATTTTTATATTGAAATTTAAATTCCAAGGTGATGATAATAAGATGTGGGGCCTTAAGAAGTTAATTAGGCTGTGTAGGATTAATGTCCTTGTAGAGGAGGCTTAGGTGAGCTGCCTGGCTCTTCCATCTCTTCTCCATGTGAGGAAATAGTGATTGTCCCTTTTTGTCTTACTGCAATGTGAGGATGCAGAGACAAGATGTCACCTTAGAAACAGAGAGAAACCCTCACTAGATATCAAATCTGCCAGCATTTTGATCATAGACTTCCCAGTCTACATAACTGTGAACAATAAATTTCTGCTCTTTTATATGTTACCCAGGCCTAGGCATTTTGTTTTAGCAGCATGAGCAGAATAGGACAGATTCTGAGAGTTGTTTCAAACATCAAGTACTCTGTAAAATATTCTAAACACTGAATGATTGGAGGACTAGGCAGTGAAGAAAAGCTATAAGTTGTGGAGATGTAGGGGTGTTTAGAGACACAACTGGCTTAGTGAGCTGTCTGTAGGACAGGTCTTAAATGACTGAAAATTCAAGTACCCCTGTGATATGTAACCTATTTTTGTGTAGGTCCTACAGCAAAGAATGCTCAGCTTCAAGAGCTTCTTAAGAATGTGGTTCATGGGCACAACATGTTGGCTGCAATCCCGGTGCTCAGGAGATTGAGGCAGGAGGATCGCAAATTCAAAGCCAGCCTCAGAAATTTAGCAAGGCACTAAGCAACTTAGTGAGACCCTCAGAATAAAAAGTAAAACAGGCTGGGGATGTGGCTCAGTGGTTGAGCACCCCTGGGTCCCCTGTTCCTGGGCCTCAAAAAATACCCTCAAAAAAAAAAAAAAAAAAAAAAACCCACACACACACACACACACACACACACACACACACACAGAATATGGTTCTTAGGGCTCGGGGGTCCATAGCTGTAATGAATTGTGCCATAAGTTAGTAACTTTCAAAATTAAAAGAATTCTTTTAAAACTATTCAAGATTTTTTTTATTCTAATTTGTTACACATGCTTGCAGAGTGCAATTCATTTCATATTATATATAAAGAGCACAATATTTTAAGTTGCTGGTTTTTTCAAGATTTGAGAATTACCTTTGCCCTTCAGCAATAACTGGATAATAATTAGCCTACAAATATTATTATTGATTTTGGGATGATAAACATCAACATTTTCCTGCACAGTTTAAATTTCTTTGTTTTGCACCAAATGGAGGGAACATTGAATATTTGTGATGTCTAACTTGGACTGGTAGGAGAAGACTTATGAATATTGATTATTTTCATGGCCTTAGTAACTTAGGAAATAATAAAGAGAAATAGCGAAAGTGAAAACTGCTAGGCGATTACTTCTCTGAATTATTTAATGCCCATAAATAGAATATTTTAGATATTTTAACTGATTAAGGAGAGGATTTTTTTTTTTTTTTCTGAATAACTGCAACCTGAAAATTCTACCAAAGTAAAAGCTGGATAAAAATCTTTCCACTGATACAACTTATAGTGGATAAGGGATATAATACAGCAGGAAAAAAAAATGATCATAGTGGAGATTACTCAGAGCTGGGAGAAATTTTCTGAGGTAATAAACAGTTGTGGCCAGGATTTTCCAGGTGTTCTGGAAGAATACACCTGCCATAGAAATGCAACTGGGCTAGACAATATTGAAATCATGGATTTTAGTATTTGTAATAAAGAGACAAAAGTTATTTGTAAATATATTGAAAGCAAGTAATATAAACTAGTGATAATCTCAACAGATAGTTGTGGATGATATAATCAGTGTCAAATGTAGGAGCTGGGTGCTAATCCCAGGACCAGACTGTAAGATTCTTTAAGTGAGGGAGAGAATAAATGTGTGAGGATGAGTTTAGCTTAAATTTCTGCATCAATAGCAAATTTTTGCTATTGGAAATCTCCTCTTGATTTCTATTAAGGGTGGCCCTTCAGGGGGACCTTTATTTTGCTGAGGTGGATGGCCAGGAAAGATACAACTTACCAACCTTAAGAATGGGATGAATTGTTCCACTTAAAGAAAATGGATTGAGAGCTGAAAAGTTTATTCTGGGAGAAAAGGCTATACATGCAGAGGAGTGTTCTAACAACTGAAGTGGGACAAGAAGTTTGGGGTAAATAAAAGCAGTTTAAAAAAGAGCATTTCTGATGTTTTGATGGGCAGGATATAGTGAAAATCTCTCTTTTTTTTTTTTTCCACATGGACTCTTTATTAAAGTGACGTTATGTTTGGAGGTGTCAAAGAAATGTGAAAATTGTCAGAATCAAAATGGAGTCACTTGTGTTAACCCTGACAAGAAAAAGTAAATAAAACAAAGATGTTATGGAGGAAGGGTTCTTATGCATAAATGCCTGATAGGTAACTACAGAGCTGCTAAAGACTCCATGAACTACCTTATCTTGCACAAAGGCCACCACAACTTCATGAAATACTTGTAGGCTACTTCTACAATGGCATCTGCCAAGCCACTGTGTAGGCAGCCTGCAACTTATACCACTTTTGTTATTAATCACTATGGCCAAGGATTATTGTTTCAAAATATGATGTAATTTTTCTCAATTTTGTCTGTAAAAACTCCCTCTGGCCTTAACCTCTTTGAATATATGCATAGCTTGCTATGGCTCCCATATGTCCATTGCAATGCTCTGCGATTCCCAAATAATTATCATTAATATTTGGAAAATCTCTGCTTTGTTTTTTTAAATTTAGGTTTGTAGAAATGAGTGAGTGATTGAGTAAGTGAGTGTCTGTACTGAGAAATGACCTACCAAGTTTAACTTTATGCCACTTTTAGGAAAAGAAGGGAAGCATAAGGTGGCCAGGCTCATTTAGATCACAAGAAAATAAATTGAATTTTACACTACACCCAGTTATTTTTCTATAAATCTACAGTGTGTATTTAATATTTTTATCTTTATAAAATATTTATTTAATCCCCCTTCTCAGTTGTTACTGCACATAATTAACTGAATTGAGGGAATTTCTGCCAATAGTTGCAGTCAGGAGTCTGTGGCTTAAGGGTCTAGTGGGTAATTATAGAATGATTCCAGTGAAAATTTTTATTTCTGTTGACATGAGCTCAACATAATGTATGCCTATAGGTTATTATTTGCAGATTAATAAGGTAGTTTAAAGCTTTTTATCCAGTTAAGTCAAGATGTAATTGTTTATTCAACTAATGAGGGATTTTTAGCACATAAATAACATTCTGAGAGCATGCATTGACCATTTTAGTAAGTCAAATACTTCTTTAATTGGTGATAAAAGCAAGATCTAAACTCAAGAGCACTTTATATCTTTCCTCAGTTGAAGGTATAACAAAAAGTAAATTCAGTTTCAATATAATTTATTGGACTTTTAAATGCATCGTGCACTTTTCCTAAAACAATGCCTTGAAGCATTAACAATAAAATTAACTTCAGCACCTTCATCTACTTACAGCAATAATGGTATATATTGGACCTGAAATCAGGAGCATGCCAATCAAGCATTATGCCCAGTAACCCTTAGAATATTGAAGGGAGCACTAAGATAAATGGTTTATTTTAATTAAGAAGAGTGAAAATGTTTCTTGTGTCCCTTAAAAAGAAAAGAAAAGAAAAACACAACAACCATGTTCTATACTTCTTTCAGTAAAGCAACCAAGAAAACAAACTACTTTTTTTCAATGATGATTTAGAAGTTATGGTTTGAGAGCTCAGCTTAGCATATAAATTTCCAAGGCCTTCTTTTCTGTATGATCCCTGTTACAGTCCTTCCACTCTCAGAATGTGTGGAAGATGGCTCTGCAGGTCTGTACCACAGGCATCAGCTATCCTTCATTGCATAGCCATGTGGCATCTCTGTGCAGGTACTGCTAGGGAGCTGCATGCATCCATTGTTTCATAAAATGATTTTTCAATAGTTTGCTAGAGGATCCTCCACATTTATGCTGTCTTTATTTTAAAAATAATTTTAAATATAAGAGAAAGTTATAGAGATACATTGTATATCTTGGCTGGGGAAAAATAAATGGAGCTTTGAAAATGTGCTGCACCTTATTTTATCTTGCACTGTGATCCCTTTCATGCTGATGAAGTAAGTACTTGTCAGTTAAAGATAATAAGTCTCTTCTGGCTAAATCAGTCTCATTTAGATAAATATTTAATCTGTCCAAAATTCCAACTCCTGTCAGGCCTGCTTCTTTTCCTACAAGTGGTACTATCACCTGCCACCTCCATCTCTGCCTTGCCAGGATGGCAGGTAGGTGGAGGAAGAAATGTAAGCTCTGTCACAGTGAGGGTGAGAATTAGAAGCCTGGAAGCCAGAGGAAGATCCCAACCACCCAGCCCTCCAGTCCAGTATGTGTGCCATGTCCTGCTTATTTGAGGGCAGGGAACTCTGCATTGGCTGCCTTGTATGTGGATGTGCCAGCCTGTTCTTTCAATGTGAGTAGCAGTGGGCTCTGAGTTGTTGGGCTTCTCTTGATTTCTCTTTCTCCTCTGTTTTGCTCATGCTCTGGATCCTAAAAATTTGGCTGTGCTTCCCATTCATCCCTAGCTTGACTACAAGTCCTTCTGGTCTCCATCTCAGGATCACTTCTCTCTGCCAGGCATTTGAACTCATCAGGCAGAAACCACACCATTCTTTCTGAGACAGAGGATCCTTTGGTATTGCCTGATGTCAGAGAGGCCCTAGAGAATGTGGGTACTGTCTTGGGTCTTTTCTCTGTTTACACATGCCTTCCACCATAGATGCCCCTGATTGGCAAGGGTGATTTGACAAGTTATCTTTCAAAGTTTCAAATAGCATTTTGTGTCCCTTTAATCTAATCTTTTGTTACTCTGACCCTCATCTGTAGGTCTTTGTAATCTTTCCTCTCAGTGCTACTTTCCTTTTATTTTTCACTTTAGAGAAAAATATATTTCATACATGGAAAATATAAAGAAGCTGGCAAAGAAATAGGTGATCAATTCTCTGTAATCCTTAGTCAAATACATACTTATTCCCATACCTCCAGGACTTGTTGTGTGCTATAACATCAGATTCCTAGATGCCTGAGTTCAGATGTAGGGCCAGTGGCTTGTGTTAGCAGGTTAATTGTTAGGGAGAAGAGCAGCCCCAGAGAGCATGCAAGGAGGATCTGTTGCAAAAATCTTAGTCATTATCTTCATAGTGTCAGCAACAAGACTGTAATACAGCTGTCTTCTAGAAGTATGGGTTTGATTTCACTCACTCAGTTTGAGAAATAAAACTAGTTCAATAGCTTTTGTTTGCTTATATCCTTAACCCCTTCTGTTGATTTAAGAACCAATAACTTTATGTATACTATATTCTTAAACAGCAACTACATTAACTTGCAAGAGCTACAGTAAAAAAAAAAAAAAAAATCCACAGATTGGATGGCTTAAACAACAAAAAATGATTTTTTCACAGTTCTGAGATTAGAAGTCCAAGGTCAATGTTTGGCAGTTTTCTTCTGAGCCCTTTCTCCTTAGCTTGTTGATGGCCATAGGCTTACTGTTTCCTCACATGGCCTCTCTTTAGTATGCACTCATTTCTGATGCCTCTCCTCTTGTCCCACAGTCAGTTAGGTTTTCTCCTGTGTTATCTTATAGGATTTCTTAATTTTGCCTTTTATATTTAGTTCTGTGGTCCCTTTTGTGTTAATTTTCATAAAGGATGAACTATGCATCTAGATTTTTTTTTTTTTTTTTTTTGCCTGTGAATGTTCACTAGTTTTAGCACCATTTGCTGTAAAGACTACGTTTGGTTTATTGTATTGCCTTTGCTCCTTTGTTGAAGATCAGTTGACTATATTTTATGGGAGTCTATTGCTAGGTTCTCTAATCTCTTCCATAGATCTATCTGTCTATTTTTTCATCAACACCACACTGTCTTGATTATCATAACTTCATGGTAAATCTTAAAGTCAATTATTCTCAGTCTTTCAACTTTGTTTTTCTCTATAAATATAGCATTGGCTCTTTTATATCTTTGGCTTCTGTGTATAAACTCTAGAATCATTTTGTTGAAATTCACAAAATCACTGATAGGGTTTTAATTGAGATTTCTTTCAATCCATAGGTCAAGTTGGGAAGAACTGACATTTTGATAATAACTTAATGAGTCTTCCAATCATGAGCATTAAATACTGTCTATTTATTTAGTTCTTTAATTTTGTTCATCTGAGATCTGTGGTTTTTCTTACATAGATCTTCTAAATACTTTATTAGATTTATACCCAAGTTTTTTTTTCTTTTTTGAATGATAATGTAAATGGTATGGTATGGTTTCAATTCCACTTGTTCATTGCTAGTATACAGGAAAGTTATTATTGATTATTTTACATCAACCTTGCTATATGATACAACTGCTTTTTTTAAAATAGGAGTTTTTTTTAATGAACTATTTAACTAACTAAACCCAGGAAGGGCTAGAGGAGAATCCAGGAGAACCCAGGAAAGGCTAGAGGCAGAGATTTCAAAGGTGCTGCTGTGTGCCCAGAGCCCAAAGCTTTACCAGAGATGAAACAAATCAATGGATTCTTTATACCTCCTTACCAGTAATGCCCTCAAACTGGGTGAGTCAAACCCTTTCATATTCAGTGGAAAGTTAATTAAACTTTGTACTCAGGAAGGAAAACAATGAAAGAAGTAGAAAGGGCCTAAAAGAATATAACACTAGCAAGATCATACATGAAAAAGAACAAAATAAAAACCTGAGTGGGAAGTAACATCTGATTCTTCCTCTCTCACCTTATCTCTTTCTAGTGCTTCCTCCTCCTTCTCACATCTCTCCAGTGCCTCTCTCTGCTTCCCTGCAACTCCATGAACATCCAAGAAGCTGATGCTGTTGAACTTGCCACTTTGACCAGAGCTCTCTCATCCCCAGATGTCTCTGTGAACTAGTTCATTATCTTCAGTGTAGGTACCCAGGGAGTAAGATCTTCCCTGGGCACCGTCCTGTCCAATAATATGCCTCTACAACCATCTGGCCTGGATTTCTTTCTTTGAAGCAGTGGATATCTTCTGCTGTACTATGTATTTTCACTTGTGCACATTGACTATTTGTTGTCTGTTTATCCCACTGAAATAGAAATTCCAAGAGGGATTTTTTCCCCTTTCTTTGGCTCATGTTTTATCTTCAGTACCTGGAACAGTGACATGCTCAATATGTATTTGTGATGAATGAATGACTAGATTGGGATTACTTAGTTAAAACATGGGGAAGATAAGACATGAATGTCATCATCTGACTACTGATTCTTTCTTTATAGAGACCTCAAGGTATTTTGACTAAGACATATAATGATATTCCAGGACAAAATCAGTATACTTTTAGTGTATATTTGGTTTGTATCTTTTTTTTTTTAATTTATTTTTTATTCTAAGTTGTTATAAATGACAGCAGAATGCATTACATTTTATATTACACATATAGATCACATTTTTACAAATCTCTGGTTGTATGCAATCATGTAGGGCATGTCTAATTTGTGATCACTGAATGGCATATTATATGTGTTGAAATAAATGTTATTGTCAGTAACTTTAGAGTTTTGTGAGATCGGGAAGCAGGAACCAAGGGAGGCAGTGTTACTGTGATAGATTTCCACTTTGCCTATGTCTAGTTTGTACTTTCTATGAGGCAATCCATGCAAATCTTTCTATTTCAGACTCATTTCAGTCAGGTGTACTTTTTTTTTTTTTTTTTTTGTGGTACCAGGGATTGAACTCAGGGGCACTCGACCACTGGGCCAAATCCCCGGCCCTTTTTGTATTTTATTTAGAGACAGGGTCTCACTGAGTTGCTAAGTGCCTCACCATTGCTGAGGCTGGCTTTGAACTCGCGATCTTCCTGCCTCAGCCTCCCAAAGTGCTGGGATTACAGGCGTGCGCCACCGCGCCTGGCTAGTCAGGTGTACTTTTAGACAGAGATTTCTCCTTTATTTGAAAAATGGAATCAATAAAATATTAGTGAGATGTTCCTTGAAAATAATAAGTCAGCCAAGGCAGTTCAAGCATATATTGGGTAAAGATATATTTTTTCTTTCATAGTATCTCTTTCTCAATAATTATAACTTTTCCCTCTTCACCTTATATGTAGTTACATAGAAAATATAATTAAATGTTAACAATTTTTTTGGTGCTATGGATTGAACCTAAGGCCTCCCACCTATTAAATATGCCTTCTATCACTGAGCTACACCTTCAGCCCTCACTCCCTTTTTGGAACTAAACACAATTTTAATGAGTGCTGTATGTATGCAGGGGGTCAGATAAAACCTTTGAATCCTGCATTCCTATCTTGAATGTTTTGAGGTATGCATGATTTTATAATATAAAATAAAACGTATGAAGTGACTAGAGATTACTGCATTGCAATCAAATCCATTTTCAAATTCTATCTCATAGTCTCATGAGATCAACCTGAGCCTCTCAACCCATTTGTAGATTTCCCGTTTTAGAACAAAGAAATGTTTTGGACTTTACCCAAAACACTTGCTGGCTTTGTATTCTAATAAAGCATTTTATTCCCATTTGCTCAATGAGATTTCCATTGCTAAAATTTATTGTTTAAATTGAGATAGACCTTTTAAAATTATAAATGTTACAAATGTCAGCTTTGTAATAAGACAAAATGGAATTTTTCAATTTGATTATATGTAAGGTACCCCAAATATTTATTTATATTAAAAATATATTTTAAGATTGATCAAACTGTATCACCCAATCCTAGGAAATTAGAGACTACTTTTGCCCTCAAAGATATTTAAAATATGTGTCTGGAATACATGGGAATATAAGAAGAGAAATAGTGGACAAAATTAAGTTCTTAATTCCAATACTTAGGTCTTGTGCTAGTTCTGTAGTTCTGAGAATTGTGGCGGATTTCAAAGGTAAACATGTACTGAGAGACAATGAACTTTCCTTTGAATGAACCATGTAACTGCTATGAATACTAAGCTGAATGATTAAGCTATATGAAAAAGCTCATGTATATTTCTTATATATACACTGGCAACATGACTGGTAAGACTGTCTCACCATGTAATTTCTAGTGTTACTAATGATGTTAAGGTGGAGAAAGAATTCACTTTGATTATTAAACTAATAGCTTCCAATTTCAACTTGTTATTTTTTCTTGATATCCTTTGCCTGTTTCTGGATATTTTTGCCTTAATATCAGTTTTTTTTTTAAATTCAAAGTTATTGTATTTGTAATAGTAGAATGCCTTACAATTCATAACACACATATAGAGCCTCTTTTTATATAACACTGTTTGTATACAAAGTTAATATCAGTTTTAACAGAATGATCTACTACAGGGCTTTTTTCACAGGGATAACACCCAGGAATAGGTTAACAGATGCTGTCTTGGAAATGTAATTTGTAGTTAGATTGTTAATGCTATGGCTGTTTGGTCCAACTTAAGACTCATAGGCTTAAGAGCTTAATTGACCTAATGAAATAGCACTCAATAACTGTTGAGATCTCACTGATTCAGTAGGAATCCTAGCAAATAAATGTATTGCTATTATCTGAAAGCAGACATCATTGCTGTGGATCAAAAACATTACTTGTTTGCAGATATTTGTAAAATAAACACTGGTTTCCAGTGAACATAGATATAAGCCAAGGCTAATGATGATATTTGTAAAATAAGTGCCCATAAAACTGTCAGAAAAATAAAAATTCCTTTGGTTAAAAACAGAAAATCCTTTAAGAAAATCTTTCTGGGCAAGTCCAACTTACCAGACTTATGTGTCATTTTCAAGGCCCATGTTCTTTTAAAAAAAATTTTGTTTTAACTTTTTTGTGTATTTCTCCCTTCTACAAGTAGCAACTAGGTTATTTGGATAAGCAGTGGAGCCTAAGTATTTATATTTGAAGAGAGCTAAAGGAAAGATTAGCTTAGGAGCTGGAGTGGTCTTTCTCTTTCTTTTTCCTATCTAAATATTTATGCAGTTGATCTTCTTGCTGCACATGGTATTGGATATTAGCCTAGTAGCAAAGAAAATATCAGTATTGCACACTTCTTTCTGCATGTCATGCTTTTATAGGATGGTGACTCTGTCATTGACAATTATTGCTTTTTTGTTACACAATGTTACAGAGACAGACTATTATCTTTCCATGGTATTTTCATTAAAAAGCCCATTAAATATGATTTATTGTGTCAAGAATCCTATGTGTTATCCAGAATCACTCTTCAAAGCTGATATTATAAAGTGCTTCATAACTTTCTCTTTTGATCTATTAAATAATACTAAGGTTCTACTGTCCAAAGGCTGTGTATGTTGTGGTAAAATATTACTTATTGAGTTCCTAAAGGAAACTAACCATTGTGTGATACTACCTTTAATGAGGGCTCCAGGCCATTCATTTATTTTGTTATAATTGGCATCAACCAGTACATTTTTAAGAGCTTTTTCCTAATTGTATGCATGTTTATAAAATGTGAGTTGCTTTAGAAGAGAAGTAACATCTTCTGAAGGAGTGTTTGAGTTCATACTATTTAATATCTGTGAATACAAAGTAGTAAAGGACCATGAGTATAAGGAAGATGATTTAAATTTGGTTTAATTCTAATTTATTTTGGGGATCATAACAATTCCAGTGTTTTCCATCTGGAACCCTTCACTACCTCCTAGATAATTTTATAAGCTGTCCATTGTGCATGTAATGAATACCAGGATCAGTTTCTTTAGGCAGGACAGAAATCAGAAGAGATTTATCTAGAAAAGAACTTTTCAGAGTCCCAAATGTCTCCCAAGCCCTCTTCAGGAGACCTGGTCCCTTAGAGCTGTGTAAAAGAGCAGCAAAAGAAGTCAGCTTTTTTTTTTTTTTTTTTTCCACATTTGTTAGTACCTCCTTAGTAGTAGATGATGTTTCTGGCCAAGAGCTGGACTCATCATCTACTACTAAGTTAAACAGAGACACAGAGGGAAATTTATAAGAGGAGATCACTGTGGGGTGAGGGGAGGAAAGAAGAAAGAAGATCCCTTTAGATTCTGTACATCAAAACAGAAGATAGAGATCACTCCACTCCTCCCTCTGTCCCATGTGCTTTTATACCTGAAGTTCTACTTTCCACATCCTGTAAGGGGTGCTGAGAATCTTAGCAAATCTTTACTTACTTTATTTATTTATTTATTTATTTTCTTTTTTAATTCTTTTGCTAAAAGTAGGTCCTTGTATAAGGCAAAGAAAATATAAGGTAAATCTTTCTACTTGACATATAAAAGTCTTTCAAAATTTCTAGCCAGTCTTTTTGCCCAACAAGTTGACAGTTGCTCACACAGGCTAATAAAGGAAAGACATGAGTTCCTAGAATATGCATAATCCCATGCAGAGGACATCCTGTGTGTCAGCAAAATCCATAGCAACCATGAAGAAAGGCCTTGCTCTTCACTTGTCACAGCCTAAAGATGAAGTACCAGGAACCATTACCAAGCAGACTAGCCATGCACACACTCCCTAAAGGGTGCATTCTAAACCTTGGGCTTTTAGCCATCAGGTTAGTGCATGATTTCTGTGAAGGAGCATTACCTCTCATGGGACTTCCAGAGTTCTCATGCTTTGTTCAAGGATAACACACTGGTAGATGTCTTAAAACCAGCTGGGGGTAGTTGAGCATTTCTAGCATCTAGTGGATTGAAGCCAGGAGTGCTGCTAAACTTCCTTTACATCACAGGACTGCTTCTTACACCATGGAATTATGTGAACCCAACTGCAACAGTGCTGAGATGGAGGAATGCTACTTTAAAAGTATACTTTTGCCATTTGTTCTTTGGGGAACAATGATTTTCATTCAGAGAAACAACTCAAAAGCAGCAACAATATCAAGGGCGATACAATCTTATTCAGTTTTCCATTGGGTTGATAGTTCAGACCCTTGAACCTCAGAACAGAATGGGAGAGTTTCGTGTCCTACAGATTCACCCAGAAAAATAATTTTCTCATAGCATTATCTATCCTTGGCCTTTTCTCTTTTTCACCTTTCAGATTATATCACTTCTGAAAAACAAAAGCTACACACTCAAATGAAACTCAAGTAACAGGGAATAATGGCAAATAACCATTTTATGTTTGGAAAATAAAAAAAAGAGTAGATAGTACGTTTATTTTCCTTTGCAGAGTTTTATTACCATCTACTTTTTCTCTGATTCTGACCAGAATCTTTTCATATGTACCCTCTATTGGTTAAAAAGTGCAGCCTAAATGCCTTGCAGAGTGAAGCCTGATAACTGATTTCTCATGGGCTAGTTGCATTTAGTCTGCTCATTTCTGAATGTCATTACAGATTAAAGCATGTGAAAAATTAAATAGTGTGAGATTGCATTGACTCTGGGGCAGAAAGATTCTTGACCCATATTAAATCCTGTCTTTGCTTAATTTCAGTGGAATTTATTGATTTAGAGGGAAAAAGTGGACTATTGAGCATTTAAAGTTGTTTAGTTAACTTAGAAAATCAGATTGTTGGAGTTGCAATTAAATGGTTTAGAGGGTTTGGAACATACTCCCTTAAATTGCTAATGAGGAAGTGGAGGCTCTAAGCTAGTAAGTTACTGACTATGGGTTACAGGTTAGTTGGAGTGCTGGGACAAAAGGCCAGAACCTCTCATCTGAGTCTAGAGTTCTTTGTTTTTGTTTTGTTTTGTTTTGTTTTGTTTTAATATGGGGGAAGGGGACCTGAAATGGAACATTTTATTATTCTATTGGATTAAGACATTTAAGGCTCTTGTCAAAGTAGAAAATGGTATCAGGAAGGGGTAATTCATTTTTTTAAAATTACACGTGGATTTTTTTTTACTGACAATCCTTTTGGGTACTAAAAGTGAAGATTTTTCAGTTCATGAAGAAGGACGATTGATAAGTTTTGTCCATGAAAGTAGATCGGGGGACAATTTTGTCTGTCACTTTTTTTTTTTTTTGCATTTTGAAATCAATTTTTTTATTAGCAATGTAATATTTAATTTTTTTTTTTTAGTACAGTGTATTTTGACATATTATACATACATGGAGTATAACTTTTTCTAATTAGGATCCCAATGTTGTGGTTGTACACGATGTGGAGTTTCACTGGCTTTGTATTCATACATGAACATAGGAAAGTTATGTCCAATTCATTCTTTCCTATTCTTATCTCCCTCCCTTCCCTTCATCCCCTTTTGTCTAATCCAATGAACTTCTATTCTCCCCCCACCTGCTTATTGTGAGTTAGCAACCACACATCAGAGAGAACATTCAGCCTTTGGTTTTTTGGGATTGGCTTATTTCACTTAGCATGATAGTCTCCAGTTCCATCCATTTACTGGCAAATGCCATAATTCCATTCTTCTTAATGGTTGAGTAATATTCCATTTTGTATATGTGCCACATTTTCTTTTTCTTTCTTTTTTTCAAGTTGCTGGTTTAATATAAAGTATTTTTACAATAATTGTGTCTTCATACATGTACTTAGGGTAATCATGGATAACTCAGTCTGCCATTATTCCTATCCCCTTGTCCCCTCCTCTCCCTCCCCCCTTTGTTCTATTTAAAGCTCTTTCATTCCTCTCATTCCCTCTCTCTTGCCTTTATAAGTTAGTATTTTCATATCAAAGAGATCATTCGACCTTTGGTTTTTTGGGATTGGCTAACTTCACTTAGCATTATTTTCTCCAACTCCATCCATTTACCTGCAAATTCCATGATTTTATTCTCTTTTAGTGCTGAGTAGTGTTCCATTGTGTATATATACCAAAGTTTCCCTATCCATTCATCTGCTGATGGGCATCAGGGTTGGTTCCACAATCTAGCTATTGTGAATTGTGCTGCTATAAATATTGATGTGACTGTGTCCTAGGAAAACTGAGTCTAGTGTTCTTGTAGTACAATTTCCATACTGTAGTTCAGAATTTCCTCTTGGTGGCTAGAGCTGTCCAAAGTAAACTGAACCACAGTCTGACCATCATATCTTGTATGTATTCATCACTTTAGAATATCCAAACTACTTTCACTTATTATCTCAAATCAAAAAGCAATCTTTTTACATAAATAGGGAAAAAGCTTTTGTCTCCATGGATCAGAGGAAATTAAAACTCAATGATATGGAGTAACTTATTTGAAGTTAAATAACTAATAAAAAAATAAACAGATATGTTTTATTTTAGTACTGTCCTCTTCAGATCATTATAGGTTTATTACAGAGGCAAACAGTTCTACATGGGTATGAAAGGAGCTTTTCTTCATAGGTTGCTTACTCTATGAAATAGCCCATTTGTTTCTTGTTACTATTACAAGATGTAGATTTGATTATTAATCTCAATTGCTTGATGAATAAAATGGGTTTGGCGAAATTCAGAAACATGCTGAAGTCTACACCACAAGTAAGTATGGACCAAGATCTGTTTCATACTATAGTCCACATTTTAATCATTACAATATACTTTATCATTGTTCCTGTAGTGTTTTTATGGCCATTTTGGTAATTAATACAATTCCCTGATTGGAATAGCCATTGAAAATTCAGTTTCATGCTTGATGTTATGATTTAAATGTGAATATTTTACATTTTTTTCATCCCCACATAAAGCTAATGTTGGGGAGAATGCAAATCATCGGATAAGATAATTTTTCTCTTCTACATTTATTCAATAACTCCCATCTGATTTCCCTCTCTCAGCATTTCTGCATGTATCAATCCAATCTAATCTACCTAATGCAGCAAGAACAGTCTTTCTAGAGAAGATATCCGATTGTGTAACTACTTAGAAATCTTTAATGCTTTTCTCATAACATTTATATAATTTTATATCCTGCCAATTCATCATAGGCTTGGTTCCAGTCATCCTGCAATTTGTTTTTTCCCCAATTAAGTCATGCAAGCTTCATGTGTGCACATTTTCACATGATTTGAATTACCTCTCCATGCTGTCCCCTGCCTCCTTTTCCTGCCCCCAACCTGGCCCCTAATTCATTGTTTTGTTTTTTTAAACCCTCTTTAAGAATTTTACTTCTGAGTGCTCACTTAGAGAACACACAGAATATGTTTCTATTGTGGATCCTATCACTGTAATTGAATATTGACTTTACGTTCCAACTATGCTATGAGTTATTTGATAGAAGGAACCATTTCTAATTTGTATTTATTTTTCTAAATGCTTAACTCAGTTCCTGGACTATGATAGCAAGGTGATAAATTAAATGAGTTTTTGTATCCAAAGAATTTGGGGATTGAATAGATATAGAAAGTAAAGGAGAGAGAAGAGTGAAAGATATTTCATATATCTCCTTTTTATTCCAAGGAGATATCTGGAAAGATCTTTTTTTATTAACTGAAACAATACTCAAGAGAATTATGTAAATTTACTGTAGAAAAAGGAAGTGGGTAAACTTGGTTTGTTCACATGGCATGCTGAATATAAATACATGACCATAAAATAGTAATTTCCGACTATATTGTATACATATTAAGTGTTTAGTAGAGTGGATAGAAATTTAGGTTTCCTGGACAAAAATCTTTTTTAAAAAATGGTTCTGTTATTGTTTATAATTGTGAAATCAATAGATCTTAAGTTCCTCTTCAATGCATGTATTTATTTATAAATATGACAGGAAAGAAAGGAGCTGGCTTTCTTGCTTAAACTTCATGTTTTCTTTCCTTTATTACCTTTTTGACATTGCTCAGGCAGAAACAAAAATTGACCCTAAAGTTTATGAGCAACTGATCTGCAGCAAGTGAGTAAACTTTAGGAGCTTGGTTGAAATTGAATGCTATGTACAAGTGGAAATTTTGGTAGTTAAATGGCTCTTAATAATATTGTGTAAATATCATTTATTCAACTATCAGAAAAGGAGTTGTTTGTTTTAAGATACTTATGCTTCTTGTTTAATATTTAATGGCAATACTTAAGCAGAAAATTTATTTTTGTATGTGGACTTGCTATTCTATACTGTGGAAACCCAGTCTAGGTTGAAAACAAAGAACAGAGAACAGAATGCTCTGAGGAATAAATTCACTGTATGCAATTTATACAGACAAAACCATAGTGTAGCCAGTACATGGACAAGTAACAACTTTGCTTTTTCTGGAATGGACCTATCTGGCTACTTCACTTCTTTTTTTTTTTCCCTCTCCACTATGTATGCACATATTTTGGCCAAATATAGATTACCTCTCTAATTCTCTGACAGAAAGGGTAGGTAAAGCTTAGAGTTACTTTAACAGAGAACTTACTGTGGACACAGTTTGTATATAAAATAGATGAGCTTGCCTGTACCAATAGAGGCACTTTTATATGTTATAAAATATATATTGTATATATTAATATTATATATTAAGTATATATGTTTACATTTTGTGAAGAGAGGGCATCAATCACTTAGAGTCTCCTTAAACACATACATCCAAGTTTGCCTTTCTGGAGGGGAGGAGGCTGTCATGATTGGGGACCGCTCTTTGGCTTGGCCTCCAGGCTAATGATCAAATGATTATTGGGGTCCACTGGGATGTAGATTTTCTCTATTTCTCAGTTTTATTTTAGCGTTTTTAGACTTTAGCAAAAAACAACATTGATCCCGTGGGTGAACTTAGTTTAAGTTAGGTCAATAAACTTTTCTCATATTGTAAGCTGGTAAATATTTTCTAGCTTTCCAAGGGTACTTGAACAGTTTAGTGTTGCACTCTGGAAATGAGAGTTATTCTTTATTGCAGCTTTCTCTAGATCATATACATTTTGCTGAGTCCTTATACCTGCCATTTCGTGTCATCTTTATAACAATGCTAAGCAGTGTACATAACTTGTCAATTATTTTACAGATGAAGAGACTGAGGAACACAGGAGTCAAGATCATCTGATTAATCAGTGCCAAAAGCAAGGCTTAGAGAGAGTTTGGCCTGCCTCCAAATCCTGTGTTCCTTTTCCATGCCACCTTATCTCCTTGTTTCTTTGGATCCACTATCTCCCATTCTTAGGAAAGTGTAGTGGGTAGAATTTGGAAGGATTCACAGCTTCTTCACAGCTTTACAATATCCACCTTTCCTACCTTTTTTCTTCCTCTATTATTCTCTGGGAATCCTTTCTTCTTCTGAACACATTTGCTGAGGAAGTCCTCTGCTGGCTGCCCTGCTGCTATGTGTCTGGGTATTGCTGCTCCATTCCTGCCCTATGGGGTTTAGTCTTGTCTGCTTCATTACCATCCACTTCATTTTCTTTCTTTTTATGCTCTGCATTTCCTGTCTTTCCACTGTGGGACACCACAAAATGCTCACCGTCTTTGGATTTGTCTGCCATTTAACATCCATTTTAGCTCACCCAAGAGACCCCAACATTGGATGAGTGGTTTCATGTACTCTTCTGGTCTCCCTTATTTCAGTTGTTCCCTTTGTAACTAAAATGGAAGCTTACTTTTGCCTAGGAAACTTCCCTCTTTACATAGAAAAAGACCTACCTTATGAGAGAAGCTCCCAGGAAAATTATCTTCTCAAAATAGAAGATAAACTCTTCAAGATTTTCCTTCGTTTTCTTATTTGCAAAAGATTCTGTATTCCTGTGATCAATAGATACCAAATCATACAGAAGCTTAAACCAACTTGCTTGCTCCAGACCTGAATTCTCTAGTTCATGTTTCAAAGAGCACTAGTTCTATAAGACTATCCTAAAAAAATTAAAGTCACAGTGACACCTCTCTCTTGCCACTGACAAGATACTGGATGTGGGGAGGAGCCATTCACAGAACTCTGTGTGCTTCTTGTGGCATCACCTCTGGCTCTCACTACTGACCACATTTCCCATCTCTTCACCACAAAGTACCCAGGAGACCCATTGAAGGAGGCTACAATTATACCTAATAATCTGTCTTCCTCTAAGATGCAATCCCTGCATTCTCACTTTCCTCAGTTGCTGCATGAAGCTCTAGCCTCTCTGCTCATCTTTTATTCCTCTTATTCTCACATCATCTCACAATATGACTATGTACATTCTCCAACAAGTTGTTCGAGTCTTCTTTTCTCTCCACTATACATTCTGGAACTCATGATGTCTGTATAAATCAGGAGAGGCCTTGTTTTACTATGGCAGCAAATCAGAGAACACACATACTTATACACACATGCATGCACACACCCCCAATCCTGAAACACCACTGACCCCTTACAAAACTTATATTTTATGTTCACATTGATTGGCGGTAAATCTGCTCTACTTGGTCATCCAGAGATGAGACTGATAAAAACTCCACAGTCTTCTATCAAAAACATCTGGAAACGAAACCTCCATGGTGGTTTCAACAGGCTAATACTAAAATGGGAGAATTGTACCACGTTTTATAATGTGAGAGAATGAATTTGCATGCATAGCATGTAAAGGACAGTGGGTCTGCAGGTGTGGTTTGGAATAAGATCAAAATGATAGCCTGTGAAATAATTAGAACATGGTTGAATTGTTGAAATAATCATAATAATAATAATAAATTAATCTTTCTTGTAGGAGAAATTTGCATAACTCTGCTACCTTAAATAAAACACTACTCTTTCCAACAACATAGGAAAAGACTATGTTTTAATGGTTAAATACATTTAAGGCATGAGGTTTAGATACATATGTGCAAAAACACAAGGAATATGTGTGTGTGTGTGTGTGTGTGTGTGTATGCATATACAAAATTACTGAGTTCTGAATTTAAACAAAAGTGATAGCAGCAGTAAGAGGTCAATTATAAGAGGAATTTTTGAACTATCAGTGCCAGCCTGAATTATCAAGTTTTTAAAATTCTAATTTATTATATATGACAGCAAAATGCATTGCAATTAATATTACACGTATAGAGCAAATCTTTTCATATCTCTGGTTGTATACAATATATATTTACATCATTCATGTCTTCATACATGTACTTAGGGTAATGATGTCCATCTCATTCCACCATCTTTTTTGCCCCCATGCCCTTTTCCTTATCTAGAGTTCATCTAATCCTCCCATGATCCCCCTCCCAACCTCACTATGAATCAGCCTCCTTATATCAGAGAAAACATTTGGCATTTATTTATTTATTTATTTTTGGATTGGCTAACTTCACTTAGCATTATATAATTCAACTCCATCCATTTACCTTCAAATGCTATGATTTTATTCTCTTCTTTGCTGAGTAATATTCCATTGTGTATATATGCCACATTTTCTTTATCCATTCATCTACTGAAGGGCATCTATGTTGGTTCCACAGTTTAGCTATTGTGAATTGTGCTACTATAAACATTGATGTGGCTGTGTCCCTGTAGTATGCTGTTTTTTAAGTCCTTTGGGTATAGACCCAGGAGTGGGATAGCTGGGTCAAATGGTGTTTCCATTCCCATTTTTCCAAGGAATCTCCATACTGCTTTCCAGAGGGGTTACATCAATTTGTAGTCCCACTAGCTAGTATGAGTGTGCTTTCCCCCCCATATCCTCACCAATACTTATTGTTGTTTGTATTCTTAATAGCTGCTATTCTAACTGGAGTGAGATGAAATCTTAGCGTACTTTTGATTTGCATTTCTTTAATAACTAGAGATATTGAACAATTTTTCACATATTTGTTGATTGATCATTCTATACCTAGAAGACCCCAAGAAGTTCCACTAGAAAAATTCTAGAACTAGTAAGTGAATTCAGCAAAGTAGCAGGATACAAAATCAACACCCATAAATCAAAGGCATTTCTTTATATCAGTGACAAATCCTCTGAAAGGGAAACTACCCCATTTATGATAGCCTAAAAAAAAAAAAAAAAAAAAAAAGAAAGAAAAAAAAAAAAAACTTACAATCAACATAATGAAAGAGGTGAAAGACCTCTACAATAAAAACTACAGAACACTAAAGAAAGAAATTAAAGAAGACCTTAGAAGATGGAAAGATCTCCCTTGTTCTTGGATAGGCAGAATTAATATTGTCCAAATGACCATACTACCAAAAGCAGAATTAATGCAATTCCAATCAAAATCCCAATGATATTCCTCATAGAAATAGAAAAAGCAGTCACAAGATTCACCCAGAAAAATAAGAGAACCAGAAGAGCTAAAGCAATCTTTAGTAAGAAGAGTGAAGCAGGTGGCATCATTATACCAGGCCTTAAATTATACTACAGAGCAATAGTAACAAGAACATCATGGTATTGGCACCAAAATAGACTGGTAGACCAATGGTACAGAATAGAGGACACAGAGATTAACCCACATAATTAGTTATAATTTATTAGACAAAGGCACCAAAATGGTGCTGGGAAAATTGGAAATCCATATGCAACAAAATGAAATTAAACTTCTCCCTCTCACCATGCACAGATCTCAACTCAAAGTGGACCAAGGCCCTAGGAATTAAACCAGAGACACTGTACCTATTAGAAGAAAAAGTAGGCCCCAAAATCCATCATTTTGAATTAGGCCCTGACTTCCTTAATAAGACTCTTATAGTGCAAGAATTAAAATCAAGAGTCATTAAATGGAATGGATTCAAACTAAAAAGTTGCTTTTCAGCAAAAGAAATAATCAGTGAGGTGAATAGAGAGCCTACATCTTGGGAGCAAATTTTTATCACTTGCACATCAGACATAGCACTAATCTCTGGGGTACATAAAGAACTCAAAGAGTTCAACTCCAAAAACAAAAATAACCCAATCAATAAATGGGCCAAGGAACTGACTTATTTTCTTTTAAAAAAGATATTTAGGAAATATTATGTCTAAGTCATAAGATATTTTACAGAAATCATTCACTTCCCCAAACCTTTGTTTCAGTCAGTGCCACTGGGGCTTTCAAAAATTGGAATTTAGATTCAAATCCAACTACATCTCTATGCAGTGATTTTGAGTACAGAAATGATAGATTTAATCTATGTGTGTATCTACAACTACTGTTAAGCTGCACAGGAACCATGAGAGAGCAAACACTTGCTCTCTGTGGTAGCTGAATGGCTGCTGTTGCTGCTGAAACTCTGAAGTAATTTTCTATTGTAAAACCCATAGTAATAGAATTCAGGAAGGTGGATCCCTAGGGGGACTGAAGAGGGATATATGTGGGACATTTTCGAATGAGTCACTGGGAAGGATTGGAGGTGTTCTTCACATTAGAAACAGGATACTAGTGGGTTGCTTGGAAAGGCAAACATGAGCTTTGAACTGAGAAGAGAAAAAGGCCTTCCAGGACCCCTGAATGGGTCCCCTGAAGTACCCAGGATGTCAGGGATCTTAAATCCTAATGCTAACTGCAAGCAGCCTTTCCTTCTCATTGGCTAGTGCAATGATTAACAAAGTCATTGTAAGCAGACGTGCTTTAAAACCTGGAAAGCAATGTACAAAGAACTTACCCTCTTCACTGGGAGCCCCCAGAAGGAGTGACGAAAAAGAGGGTAGGTGGTAGATGAATTTTTTATTATGTGTATGTGTGTGTGTGTGTGTGTGTGTGTGTGTGTATTAGTTGTAGATGAACACAATACCTTTATGTTGTTTATTTTTAAGTGTTGCTGAGGATTAAGACCAGTGCCTCACACATGTGAAGGTAGTGCTTTAATGATGAGCCACAACCCCAGCCCCTGAATTTTCTATTAAAGAAAATTGTTGATATGCACCCTCACACCCCTTTCCACAAATTTTCTCACAGAGCTATGATATTGAGGATCTGAAGAGAATGTTGAGTGGAAGAATGAAACAGAAACTCTGTACCTTCCTACTTGTGCTGCCCAGGTTACATGACAAGTGGATATTGGTTGTCTTAGGAAATGGAATTCATGTTCAGCAAAGACCTTCCTTGTTTGAACTTGGATTCCTTGGGGGACATTTGTAATCCATCCTAGATAGTCTTAAGAGTGTCTATCCTCTGTATGCCATTTATTTTTCACAATCACTCTATGATGAATGTATTTTTGAGTCACCAATCCTACAACTACAAAGCCAAAATCCAGAAAGTTCTAACTTGGAAAGTTCTTTTGTAGCTTTGGTAACAACTTGAATTGCCATGAAACTACTAATAAATTTTATCTTTCTCAATGGATTATTGATATACTTTCCTGAAGGAATAAGGTTTTGGCGTCAATTTTTTTCCTTTTTCAGCTTTTGCTTGGTGGATATTTGTATTACAGCCAATTCTTGTCCTTTAATATGTTTTCAGGTTTTCTACTGCTCTTTTTTCTTATTGTTCCTTTTTCAGATAGTACTGATTTTGCTATTCTGGGGGAAGAAGAGATATAGAAAGCAATTATAAGAGGTTGGGAACAAGTGAGATGGAAACCCTATTTCTGTGAAATATATTTACATGCAGTTTGTATTTTCAAACTAAAAATATACACAGTTCCCCTTCAAAACTAAGAAAAAAAAACATAGTATACAAGTCTAGGGCATGAGGTTTTAAAAATTTCTTTCCCAGCAGGCAAATATCATATAGATATTTAAAAACACTTTTTTTTTCATAAAAAGGCTGCTCCAAATTTGTCTTGAATGTTTCATTTCAAAATTCAGAATGTAACAAAACTGTCACCTATTCAGATTGGGTGTGATTTTGTCCTTTGTAATTTCTGTCATTTCAGCCTGCAGTCCTTGGCTTTAACTTGGCCCAGTTTTCAAAGATGCAGTGGTATAGATTTCAGGGGACTGTTGGTTCTTCTTCCCCAGATGCTCTGGGCCAGCTCTGGCCTCTGAACACATGTGATGAAGGGGAGGCCCAGACTTATAATTCTAAGGAGGCTTCTCATCCAAGGATGGATGACAAGATGTGCTGAGCCTTTGGGACAGATGAGGCAGGATGTTACTACTAAAAGACAGCCCTGCTGCTGAGGGAGGGGAGGGAGCAGATGGGAGGGCAAGATTCAGGTGACAACCTTCTCAGAGTTCCATGATACAGGATACTATGGAAAGGGGAGGAAAGTCAGTTGACATTTGGCAGTATGTGCAGAGGTGAGACCTGAGAGTGGGCAGTAGAAGATGCGGGTTTCAAAGATTTCTGACCTTCTTCCTGCCAAGTTGGAATTAGATTTCTTGATGGAGGGGGAGGAGGAGGGAAGAGGTGAAAAAGGCAGATGCCAAGAGAGATTACTGACCTGGCGACCAGACAAAGGATGCTGTGGCTGGCACCTGAGGCAGAAAGGGACAGAACAGTATAGCTGGTTGGTCTACCACAAAGGGCTCAGTGCCAGAGTTTGAATTGCTAGAAAGTGGCCTGAGGTGGCCTTTTCTGTAGTTAGTAGCAACCAGTCTGTAGAGAAATAAAAGAAAAAAAAATGAAATTTATTATCTTTGGAAAGATTTTTAGAGTTGGAATATAAAAGATTATTTAGCTGCTTTTCTCCTATCATAGAAGCATAAGCTCCTATAGTCAGATTGATGATATGTTAAAAAGTCCCAGAAATATTGCCATATTTCCAGTTCCAAACTGAGGTGGTTGACAACAGCCTTCCATATCCCCGGGCAGTGAATAGTAAGTGACTTTTACATGTCTCCACTATTGACCCAGAATAACAATATTTGCTGAATGACCTCACTGGTTCCATCAGAGGACAATTTTGTTGCCACACAAATCAGGAAACTTTATATTTAGCAGCATCCTTCCAGGGTTTGCTCTGGGCTCTCCCTCCCCGTTTTTTTCTCACCATAATCCACTAGATGTCGCTGTGAACTCAGGCCTTTGGATGGCAGAAACAGAGCAATGGGTCTGCCCTTCTATGCCAGGGGAAAAGCAATCTTCGGGAAGTGGAGAACAATGCTGTTGTGTGAATTTTAATAAGACCTCTTGGGCTGGCATTTTTATCAAAAAACAGATACTCCATATGTTGTACAGTTTGGTTGCTATTTCCCTTTCTGCTATTGAATGGGAGAGGCTGAATTGAATGTGTTTCTTCCCAGCAATGCACCTTACTTTTTGTCCTTACTAATTCTTAATTCTACCATGAAATATAGCATGCAGCCCAATACTATGAGGAATATTTTATGGAAAATTAGGAAAATGATCATCCTATGAATATTCAGAATGTATGTATGGACTCCAAGTATTTCTCCCCAAATCTCTTCAAAATCTTAGAGGGTTTCAAAACACTGCATATAATTTTTAAGAAAAGTGATGTAATTAACAAAGAAAAAAATTTTTTTTATTGTACCAGGGATTGAACTCAGGAGCACTCGACCACTGGGCCACATCCCCAGCCCTTTTTTGTATTTTATTAGAGACAGGGTCTCACTGAGTTGCTTAGGCTGGCTTTGAACTCTCGATCCTCCTACCTCAGCCTCCCAAGTGCTGGGATTACAGGCATGCCAGCTGAAAGAAAAGAATCCTGCAAGAGCACAGGGATTCAGAGTTAAGATTTCATCTTTATGATGAGTATCAGATATGTGCTTGATACCCAAGGGACAGATGTTGCCATGAGTTTCAGGTTGTTAAATAGTGGTGCTAGACACACAAAGCATTTATTTTCCTGCTAAATTTTCTTTTCCTTTATTAAATATTGTCTACAGATATATATTTTGAGATTTCCTCATTAATGTATACCAAAGTACTATTTAACTATGAAATTAAATATAACTACATAGCAAAGCATTTATAAAAGTGCTTGTTGAAAATATATTATTTATAGCATTTAAATTAAAAGCCTCAACATAATTTTACTATAGCAAGTTATAGCCCATAATGAGGAGAATAGCAAGGTAATAGCATTACAATACTAAAGAAAACCTTTACAGAATATATATTTAGAAGCAAAGCAAGGCCTTACTTGAGTGGGTGGTACAATATGAATCATTGTTCTTTTTTGAACTTTATCAGTAACCATTTAATAATTGTGTCTTCAACTTTTGGCTCCCTCCAGTAGTTACTGAGCCAATTGACCTCTAATCCAGGACTACATCAATCTGCTTTCTCCCTAGCTGTGATACCTCAGGATTTATAGGTTATTCTGCTCTGTAATTCTACCCGCTAGAGCTAATGTTCAGCTATAGGCCCATGCCAGGTCACCTGGACTCAAATGGGGAGGATAGTCCTTGAGGTGAAGTTGCCATGGGCTTTAAGAATTTAGGGGCCCATCTCTCCTTTCCTCTCCTCAATCCTCTTTGCGTTTTTACCTTTCCATTTTCTTCCCTCTGTCTCTTCCTTAAGTTCTTTATTCTTCTGTTCTTTTTTCCCCTTTTGTCTTTCTGTAGTTTTTGCACATGTGTGACACTTTGATGTATTATAAAATTTGCTTTAGAGGTAGGACCATGACCACCTTCACATTAGTTTGCGAAGGCTTTCATAACAAGTTACCACAAACTCTACAGCTCCAGACAACATGCTTCTATTCTATAGTTCTGGAGGCCAGAAGTTTGAAGGTATCCCAATTTCAGGTCTGTGCTCCATCAGGAAGCTGCTGGAGAATGTTTCCTTGTCTGATTCAGCTTTTAGGCCTGTGTTCTTGGCATCCTTTGGCCTTCTACTGTTCCTTCAGAGCCAGCAGCTGAGCACCTTCAAATCTCCTTCTCAGGGAATGATATTGCCTTTTCTCTTGTGTGTCACATCTCCTTTTGCCTCCCTTTTGGGACACTTGATCACATAGAGAGCCCACCCAGTAACCCAAGTTAACATCTTCCCTTCATGTTTGATTTAATCACATCTTCTAAGTCCCTTTGTAAGTCCCAAGTAAATATTACAGGTTCCAAGAATTGGGACCTCTCTCTCTCTCTCTCTCTCTCTCTCTCTCTCTCTCTCTCTCTCTTTTTTTTTTTTTTTTTTTTTTTTTGGTGTGGGGGTCTTATTTAGTCACCCTTAGCTTCCTAGCTCTGTCTTTGGGAAATTTTTCAAGTCTCTCTAAATTTCAGTTTATTACCAATGGTGTTTCTGTGGGAATTTAGTGAGAAAGTGCATGTAAAATATTTAGCAGAGTACCTGGCAAAAAAATAAGAACATTTTAAATTAAAATAATTTAAATGCTAAACATACTATTCTGACTACTAAGTTTAATTATCTTAAATATCACCGAATTCTTTCTTTCTCATTCATCTTTGTACTTCAATTGAGCTTTATTCCACACTACTCTATGAAAATACTTATTTCAGGGTCAACAATTTCCAGATTTAAAAGACCAGTTCTTGGGGTGCATTTGAAGAGCATTTAATCCACTTCACTACTCACTTTGCTTAGAAACACTCTACTTACTTTCCTTCTGCCATATAGTGTTTTCTGATTTTTCCCCTCCTTTCTCACTGAATATTTCTCTTATTTCCTTTGTTATCTTCTTCTATCATCTACTACAGAACACTAGTGATTCTCAGAACCCTTTTGGGTGCTCCTCATCTGTTTTCTATGAGGTGCAGAGTAGTCTGATGTGGGACAGGACAGCGAGACAGGACTACAGATAGTCTGTCCTAGGATATAGCTGAGGTATGGTCTGGATCATATTTTGCAGTGATTTTAAGGCCTTGCTAATAAGAATTTTGGCATTAATCCTGGTGATGTGTTGTCATGGGAGGCTTTGACATTGATGTGCTGGCTGTGTGTTAGTGCAGACTGCTGTAACAAAGTCTAGATGAGGTGGCTTATAAACATCAAAAATTTATTATCTGTAGTTCTAGAGGCTGGAAGTCCTAGATCAGCTTGCCAGCATGGTTGGGTGCTGGTGAGAATCCTCTTCTGATTTGTAGACTCTTTGACTTGTTGTATTCATACATGAGGATAAGAAAGAGGTCAGAAATCTCTGGGGTTTCTTATAAGGGCATTAATCCCCATTCCTGAGGGTTTCACTCTCCCCTCCCACAGTGCTACTCCCTAATGCCAGCACCTCTAGGATTAGGATTTCAACACAGGAATTCTGGGGCACACAAACATTCAGTCTTTTGCAGTGATGTTGATAGTGAAGATTCTCCTGAGTTTTAATTTAACATGCTCTGAGTTTCTTAAATCTAGTTTCCTTTGGTTACCACATTCTTTAATAAATTACAACCAAATGGAAGACAGTGTCTTCTCACTCTTCTGCATTAAACTATTAATGCTGAATCCTGAGTATTCTGGTCACACAGTGTGCAATCATGGCTGGCTATTGCTCTTGCTGTTAATTATAGCAAATGTGTTGAAAAGTGCATCATTATCATCTGTAGATGATTCTTTCCATGATTTCAAAACAATTGATACGTAGATGTAATCCTGGAGACAACCTCATTTAGGTTTTAATTGTAAAATTTCAACAACCCTCTTATGCAAATCTGGGACTTCCTACATATGACTTTATGTCAATGCTTATCAGTGTGGTGAAAATTTTTAGCTTTACAGAGGAACCTAGTTTATTGCTAGGTTAAGTGTATTCAAATGTATTTTTCCTCAACTTAACTAAAAAGGTTGTGTGTTTTTTTTTTTTTTTTATTTGAAGTAGAACATAATCAGATAGATTCCTGATTTTCTTTAGGAAAACTTTCTATTGATATGAAGTTTCCTCATGGATAATTTTAATTGATATAAATGAGAGAATATACAGAATTTTACATTGATAGTGAAGGAGTCCTAATTAAGGAGATAGCTAAGATTGTGGTTAGCTGAGAGCCATAAAAGATGTTCAAGTTCCCCCTGATATTCATACATTTATCAAAGAATCTTTGTATGCCCGTGAACACTGTTTGACGCACCTGTAAGCTCGAGCTGTAAGCACTTGTCCTTGTTAAGGCAAAATGTATATAACCGGGTGAGGTTAGTTAGAGTGGTTGGTGGTTGGAGTTAGAGCGGTTGGAGTTGGAGAGGTTACTGGAGCCGGAGAGAGAAGAAGAATAAAAGACCTTTTTTCATTTCCATCATGCCTCCGAATTTTCTCCCACAGCGTCGTTGCTCCAAGCAGCAATCACTTCAGGCAGCAACATGATGGGAAATATAATGTGGGTGAAATATGTAATTGTGAGGCTGATATTTTCTGAGGCAGGAAAAAAGTAAATATTTTATTTCTCTCTCTGTTTAAGAAAAGACGTTAACATCCCTGTTTTCCCTCCTGAGGCCCCTCTCAGTATGAAGACACCATTGGTGTTGCAAACTGCAGGTAAGATATATGTGCAGAGGAGTTGTAGCTTTTGGTTACCTCAGTGATATGAAACACCAATTTTCTAGGATGAGCTATAAGTTCAGAGAAAATAGAATATCCTAGCATGTCAATTTTGGATATTCTCTGAGTATCCAGCAGAGAAGGCTGTGAATTGCTTCTGTCACTGTGACTGGCTTGAGCTCTTAAAACTGTTGACAACGTGCAATTCTTTTTACTGACTTTCAAACAAATCCTTGATATTATTATGCCTTAACTTTTATGTTAATGCAATGACAAAATAAATGATCAAATAAAATATTGAGAATAAAACATTATGCTTAAAAATTTAAACCATAAAAAGACCTATATTTATTGTCATTCAATGGCCATTTGATTGTAGTGTTTGCATGTCACTTCCGTTTTTATCAAGTTTTCAAATCTGAAGTGACCTCTGGGATGTCCACATAACTTGAACTGGTTTGGGCTAATGTTGTGGTAATAATCCGTCTGTGTAAATTGCTTATGACTCATGCTTTTACTCCATGGATTATATGTTTTGCTTTATATTGTATGTTGTACTTCACCATACTATTTCTATTCTGTAGCTAGTTGTGCTCCTAGTATAACAAACTTGTTTACACATTAATAAAGTTAACTTGATTCATCATATTCTACAATTCAGTATCTATCTTAGAATGTTTAGTGCTACTTCCACCTTTTGATTAAAAACCTATTTAGTCTGCTAAAATGGAGTTTGATTTAAATTCCAATTAACCTTTTATTCCTCTGAGATTTTTAAGGGCATAGTATTATTGCACCTTGATAACAGAGTGTAATTTTATTCCTTGATTTCTCACTGAAACCAGTTATGTTTATTAAGCCATTGGAGGCTCCTGGGTTCAGTTATATTCCTGGGATAACTAAACTAATCATTGTAAAATAAAATAAATGGTTTCATTTACAAAATTTTAAATTTTATTTCCTTGTAATATTTTTGGAAATTCTAAAATATATAGATACTGGATTTGAGAATATGAAAAATCAACTTATCAAGTTAACTCTACTTCTTAAAAGACGTGTATCTGAGTCATTTTTGCAAACATGGATGAACTTCATATGAATCTAGCTTTCAGTGATATCACCTGTGCAGAAATATTTAATGAGTAATTTATATTCAATTTAGTTTAACAAGATTTAGGCATTTGAGGCCCTTGTGGTATGAAATTCAATAGTATTTCCCAACCATGAGAAACGTACTATCTGGTGGGGAAGACAAGTTGTAGTATTTAGTATATTATTGGACTTCTGATTGGAGTAGTATGGATGAAGTAGGGTACTACACTAAGAATGAAACATCTGACCAGAGATATCTGGTGTGGCTGGGACATTTTAATTAGGCTTAAGTAAGTATGTTAGGGTGATGAAAGGATAGTGGTTTAAATTCTAGGTCATTAGAGTAAACATAACCAAAGTCTCAGACCAATGAAAGTGTACTGTGGACTTGAGTAGGAAAGAGTAAGTGGTCCACAGTAAAGGTGAGAAAAGAAGGAGTTAGGAAATTAAGATGTAAAATGTTAGATCTCTATAGAATAATTTGAGGCATCCTGAAAGGCTGAAAAATTAAAGAAAATGTTAAAATGTTTTACTTTACTTTTAGAAGTATCAAGTAACATTCTCAAAGACATCCTTATTCCATATGTGACACCCCAACTGACTCACTAACACTTTCCCTAAACTCACTAGGGACAGGGTGAAGGTTGAAGTTTTAAGATGCTAAAAGAAATGGGATGGAGCTGGGCACAGTGGCGCACGCCTGTAATCCCAGCACTTGGGAGGCTGAGGCAGGAGGATCGAGAGTTCAAAGCCAGCCTCTGCAATGGCGAGGCACTTAGCAACTGTGTCTCTAATAAAATACAAAAAAGGGCTGGGTATGTGGCCCAGTGGTCAAGTGCCTCTGAGTTCGATCCCCTGTACCAAATAAATAAATAAATAAATAAATAAACAAACAAACAAATAAATGGGATGGAAATCCATACTGTGCAGAGCTTAGGATCATTGTTTCCATGTTTGGGGCTTCCCTAGACTTCTTGAACTGCACAAATGGCAAAGGATGTGCCAGCACAATTGCTCTAAGTCAACCCCACTCTAATTGCTCTGTCAGTCCTGCACTGTGACTGGTGCCATCCCTCATGCAGGACTTTTCCATATTCATCTCTGGGACATGTAGAGGAGTTTGGATAAATTTCCCGACACCTATTCCTCCTTATGTCTAAACTCAGATCATTGTACTCACTATCTACATTGAATTTACCAGGACAAATCTCATGCTTTCTATTTTGATTTCTTAGACACTAGGAGAAGTTCCAGACTTTTTTCCTGATTCCTGAAACAACTTCACTGTGCTTTCTAGAAATCATGGCCCCACAGCAGCAAATACTCCACATATGACCACTCTATTATTGAAACATTTTATCATATTTTTTCTCTGCAATAGAAGCCTGTTTATCTATATCCCTACCTCTAGGTCCTTAAGATACTACTTCCTTATAGCTCTTTCAAGTAGTTAAAGTTTTTCTGTCACAGATCTTACACTTCTGGAACTGGAGAGGAATTTTATGTCATTTGTTTATATCATTTGCTTTCTATCATTTTGCTGTCAACTCAATCCCTGGGTTGTTTCTTTCTTTTTTCAAAGATTTTCACTTTACTACATGACACTTTCACATTCCCAACCTATTTCTACTTGTGTTCAACTTCAATTTGATGATTATTTTAACATTCTATCCCCAATGATCTTGTCCTTCCCTGTATTGCAGCTCTTACTTATGTAATATTGCTCAAAAGCCTGTCTTTACAAATAGTTATGTCTCTTCCAGTAAATTAATTTCATGTACTTCACTCTCTGGTTAGGCCTGAATTCTATGAGCAATCACAGACACTTCCTGCACACATGCTTAGTTTTGTTTCTGTCTTGCTTCATTGAACTTACTTTGAAAAACCAAAACCCTAGTTAAAACAGATCTTTGCCTATTCCATGTTTGTACCAGTCTACTGACTAGAAAAAACAAACAAACAAATATGCTCAAACATGCTGAATGGTCACACTTTCCGTTCATTGCAATGAATGGGTTTTTAATGCTATCTGGAAAACATACTGAATTTTCCAGGACTACCTTGAACTTTCCAGTACTACTATTTCACACTTACACTCTCTACTTTCTCCTCAAACCTTGTCTTCCAACTGCAATCTTGTCTGATAATACTGCTTCCTTTTTCACTGAGAAAATGGAAACATCTAACACAGAATGTCTAAAGACAGCTATCTACTCAGGTTCTGTGCACATTCTGTCTTTGCACTCCTACTAGATTTTCATGTAAAGCCAATCCTTCCACGTGTATACCAGATTCTATACTTACTCCCCTATGTATTGCTGTTTAACCTAACTTCAAAGTTAGCACTTCTATAATTGTCTACACCCTTAAAAAGACAGTTATTGAGATTTAAATGATATTCAATAAATGGCTAATAATTGAAATGCACTAGCTGGTAAGTTCCTGTGCACATAGACCTCCATGAGACCAGTAATGTAGATAGTATTATGGGAAACATTACCACCCTCAAAACCATTACCATAATTTAAGATAATGAACATATTCTTCATTCTCCAAACTTTCTTCATTTCCCACTAAAATCCTTCCCTCTTCCCTTCTTCCACACTTACCTATTACTAAGCAACCATTGTTTTGCTTTCTGTCACAAGAGATTATATTTTGTTTTCTAGAATTTTATATGAATGGAATAATGCAGTATTTACTGTAGTCTGGCTTTTTAAAACTGAATGTGTTTATCAACATTATTGTGTACATAAATATATGATTTCTTACATTGCTAAGTAGCATTCCATTATGTGGCACATAAAAATTTGTTTATCCATTTATGTTGTCAATTTCTACAAGAAATGTATGATGGGATTTTAATTGAATTGCATTGAATGTGTGCATAATTTTCAAGGAAATTAACATCTTACAAATATTGAATTTTGTGAACCATGAATACAGTCTAGCTCTAAATTTATTTAGGATTGCTTTAATTTCCCTTTGGAATATTTTGTAGTTTTCAGTGTATGGGTACTACACATTGTTTGTTAGATTTATTCCTAAGAATTTCATTTATTTTGTTATACTGTTATTTTTTCAGTTACCAATTTTTCATTACAAGCATACATGTATGTATATATAAAATTGATTTTTCATGTATTGATTTAAATCTTGCAAACATGTGAAGCATATTAATTTTAGTGGCTTCACTTTAGTGAGCCTTGCTCACATATTAATCTTAGCATCTTCCTATTAGAGATTTAACTGTATTTTCCATGAAGGTTGTCATGTCATTTGTGACTAATGATAGTTTTACTTCTTTCTTGCCAATATACTCTCTTATTACTGATATTTGTAATTTATATCTCTTATTTACCTTTATCAGTACATCAAGAAGTCTATTAGTAATACCGATCTCAAAGAATGAATTTTTAAAATTGATATTCTATATTATTTTTTGTCTTACATTTAATTGATATATGCTGTGAACTTTATTGCTTCCTTTCTTTCAGTTGCTTTAAGTTCATCTCTTTATTTGTAGATGAAACCTGGGACCACTGATTTAAAATATTTCTTTTCAATTTTTGCTTTAGGGCTGTAATTTTCTACTTACATACTGCTTTAATGATATCCCACAAATTTTTATGTTTTGTTTTTATTCTGTTCAGAAAATTTATAATTTTTCTTTTGAGTTCTTTGACCCTTATGTAACTTATAACTATGCTAAGTACATATACCTTGCAGGAGCCCTGTTTGGGGATTGACTTGAATTGCAGTTGACTATGAGCCGTGGAGATTTGGCCATTGTCGCCACCCGTAGTCTCACGGGATTTGTTGCGGGATCTCGAGTGACTTGGCCGAAATTGCTGATCGGGTCAGCGCCATTTTAGTGGTGTGTTTGGCGTGTGTTAGTTGTTGTTAGAACCAGAGAGAAAAGTTATCAGAATAAAAAGCTGTTTGTCTCCAGTTTGCTTCTGAAGTTCTTCCCGCAGCTCCGTTGCTCCAAGCGCTTCAGGCGGCAACAGGTGGCGGCCCGTACGGGGAACTTCAGAGCGGACAGGTAAGAACTGAAAGGTCTCTAAAGATGGGTTCGAATATAACTGAATCCCAAGTGATAGAGGCTATGCAAAGACTCCTTGATATACCTGACTCTGTTCTCAGTGAGGAGTATATAGACAAAAGTGAAAGTGATCAAAAAAGTGTAGATTCCACTGGGCCAACTGAGACCAGTAAAGAGAGTATTAGAAGAGACCCAAAAATGACAAAAATCCAAGCTATTAAAGCTATTCGGGAGTTATTGGCGAAAGCTGAAGGATACTTGCTCTCACTGGAACCTGGGCCTCAGGATATTGCTGTCAGTGAAATTAGCAGTGGTGAGGAATCTAGTAAAAGTGATCCTGAGAAAATGAGGAAAAAGAAACTAAATAAGACCGAGAAAAAGGTCCGTCAGGCAGAGGAGTCACTTGTGTCCTCTACTCCCCCATGGGTGGAATCCATTACAGAAAATATGAAGGGTATTACTATGCATTTGCATACCCTAGAAACAGAAATAAAAAGTCTTTCTGATCGCTTATGCGCTCTCGAGGACAACTCACAGATACATTGGGAACCGCCAGCATTTGAAAAGAAAAATGGACAGAGTGTCCATCAGTCAGTAGATTTCAAAACAATAAAAAATCTCAAAGAGGCAGTAATGACTTATGGGCCCCAAGCTCCTTTCACGTTGAGTATGCTGGAGTCCCTTAACACCTTTAGCTTAACCCCCTCAGACTGGAAAAGTCTATGTAGACCAACATTAAGCGGGGGGCAATTCTTGGTTTGGCGATCGCAATTCCAAGAACTTTGTATAGAAACGGCTAAAAGAAACGCGGCTGCAGGGTTTGAAAACTATAATATAGACATGCTCACAGGAGAAGGGCAATTCGCAGACTTACAGGCTCAAACAGATTATGACCCAGATGTATATGCTCAGATAAATGCAGCTGCCTTAGAGGCATGGAAAACTGTACAAGGACCTGGGGATCTACAAGGTAGCTTGTCAAAAGTGATTCAATGACCTAATGAGCCGTATGCCGACTTTGCTGATCGACTTTTGAGAACTGCAGGTAGTGTGTTTGCAGATGTTGACCAAGCTATGCCATTAGTTGTTCAATTAGCTTATGAAAATGCAAATAAATGGTGCCAAGCAGCCATCAGGCCATGGAGAACTAAAAAGGATCTTTCCGTATATATACAACTATGTAAAGATATAAATGACGCCTTTGTCACAGGAAATGTGATTGCAGCCTCAATGAGAGGTGCTTCCTCTCGAAATTTCACAAAGGCTAAACGTAGACATTATAATCAATCAGGATATTCCAGGCAAAATTATCATAATCAATCAGGCAATTCTAGGCAAAATCCCAAAAGAGAAATAAGACCAAGCTCATATCGTGCCCCAGGCCGCTGCCTCAGGTGTAAAAAGGGAAATCATTGGGCCAATAAATGCCATTCAAAATTTGACATCCATGGAAATCCTTTGTTCAGGAATTCAAAAAATGGGGCACGGGGCCCAATACCCCGGGGCCCACAAATGTACGGGGGCATTGCAGAAGGAGTATCCTCAAGCATCCACTCAGATGCTTCCCCGACACAATCCCTACTACCCATCCACTCCCTCGCCAGAGGAACAAGAGGAAATGCAGGATTAGACCTCTGTTCCACCGCCCGAATAGTGTTAACACCTGAAATGGGGGTTCAACTGATTCCCACAGGAGTCAGGGGACCTCTTCCCTCAGGGACTGTAGGACTTATTATCGGGCGTAGTCCTAAAAGCTTATTAGGTTTGCAAGTGACCCCAGGTGTAATAAACTCAGACTACAAAGGGGAAATAAAAATAATGCTTAGCTCACCCCAAAGTATAAGTTCTGTTAATCAAGGAGATAGAATTGCTCAGTTGCTTCTCCTTCCCAATTTACATAATTCATTTAAAATGGGTATGCCTCAAGAAGGGAACAATGGAGGATTTTGTTCCACTGACTCAAGTCCCATGGCTTGCTGGGTTCGAGACTGTTCAAGGAGGCCTATGTGTAAAATAAAAATCCAAGGAATAGAAATGGAGGGATTAATAGATACTGGAGCTGACTCTTCCATTATTAATTTACGCCAATGGCCCAAGCACTGGCCTGTGCAAAAAGCTTCAACCAGTTTAAGAGGCTTGGGATATAATAACCTCCCAGATAAAAGTGCAGTAATTTTAAAATGGGAGGATGATGAAGGCCATAAAGGAACATTTCAGCCTTATGTTTTACCTAATCTACCGGTTACTTTATGGGGAAGAGATATTTTGCAACAAATGGGAGTACACCTTGCAACCAAGCCTGCAGATGTTAAATGTGAAAACCTACAGGGTAATCTTAACCATAAAAGAACTCATTATCAAAAAGTACAGAGTAATCTTAACCCTAAAAGTAATCATTGTCATAAAGGAAAAAAAGATATTTTTTTTTCGGGGCCACTGAGAAAATAATTTTGAAAATACCATGGCTTTCTGATAAGCCAGTGTGGGTCCCTCAGTGGCCCCTATCTAAAGAGAAATTACAAGCGGCCCACCAATTAGTTCAGGAACAATTAGAAGCCGGTCATATAGAACCTTCCACCTCTCCCTGGAATTCCCCCATATTTGTGATCAAGAAAAAGTCAGGAAAATGGCGATTGTTACATGATCTTAGACAAATCAATAAAACCATGCAAGTTATGGGGCCTACTCAACCTGGACTTCCTAGTCCCGTAGCTATTCCAAAAAATTTCCATCTTATTACTCTTGATATAAAGGATTGCTTCTTTTCTATTCCCCTACATCGTCTGGATGCCCCCAGGTTTGCTTTTTCCGTTCCTTCTATGAACAATAATGGCCCTGATCAGAGATATCAATGGAAGGTTTTACCACAGGGAATGGCTAATAGCCCCACCATATGCCAAATATATGTGGACAAGGCTATCCAACCCATTAAAAATAAATATCCAAACCTCATGTGTCTACATTACATGGATGATATTTTATTGGCCCACCCTAATCAAAAAATCTTATTTAATATATTCAGTGATGTGGTAGAAAATTTAAAAAAATATGGATTATATATAGCAGAAGAAAAAGTTCAAACCAGATCTCCCATATTATATTTAGGATTTAAAATCATGGATACTTTTGTTAGACCCCCAAAATTTTTAATAAATAAAGAACATTTGACCACCCTCAATGATTTCCAAAAACTACTGGGAGACATTAATTGGCTTCGCCCTACACTAAATCTCACTAATGGCCAACTAAAAACCTTTATTTGACATCCTTCGTGGAGATCCTGATCCATCTTCACCACGAACATTGACTCCTGATGCTAGGAAAGCTTTAAAGTTAGTAGAAAAAGCCATCGAAGGAGCTCATTGTGATAGATTTGATTTAACTCAACCACTGATGTTGATTATTATTTCTTCACAATATACACCCACAGGAGTATTTTGGCAACAAGGGCCTTTATTATGGATACATTTGCCTGTCTCTCCTAAAAGTATAATTGAATCTTATACCTCCATGGTGGCTAAACTTATTCTTCAAGGACTTAAGACTTCTACTAAAATATTTGGCATTCACCCTGCTACTATTATTACTCCCTATTCATCATCACAGATTGAATACTTATGCTTCAATGATAATGATTGGGCTATAGCTAAATGCTCTACTTCTGCAAATTTTGATAATCATCTTCCTAAGTCCCCTATATTATCTTTTTGCATTAATCATCCTATTATATTTCCACAGGTAATAAAAAATCAACCTATTCCTAAGGCATTTAATGTATTTACAGATGGGTCCTCAAATGGTACTGCTACAGTAGTCACTAAAAAAGAAAATATGACTTACATAACTGCACACAAATCAGCTCAACTAGTGGAACTGGAAGCTGTGGTAAGAGCTCTGGAAAATTTTAGGGACCAGCCCGTAAACATTTTTTCAGATAGCCACTATATTGTACAAGCCGTCTTAAAATTAAAGTTAGCAGGACCAATAGCACCTCATACTCCAGCCTTTAAATTGTTTTATCAAATACAAAAACTTTTGTGGGCAAGAAAAGAACCTCTATTCGTAGGCCATATTAGAGCACATACTAATTTGCCTCATCCCCTCCATGAAGGTAATCAAAAGGCTGATGAACTTACAAAAACAGTATTTATACTTTCAGTGCTACAACAAGCTACTTTATTTCATTCCCAGTTTCATGTCAACAGCACCACCTTGCAACGTAGGTTTAAAACCACAAAGGAGCAAGCCAGAACAATTGTAAAAGATTGTAAATCTTGTATGACACATTTGCCCAATCCTCATTTCGGAGTTAACCCTAGAGGATTAATGCCCAATCATTTGTGGCAGATGGATGTTACTCATGAGCCAAGTTTTGGAAAATTGCGATTTATTCATGTGACCATAGATACATGCTCAGGCATGATTTTTGCTTCCTTACATTCTGGAGAAAACGATGTTACATCTCATTGTTTGCAAGCTTTTGCTGCATTGGGCATCCCCAAAATGCTTAAAACAGATAATGGCCCCGCATATACGTCCTCATCTTTCAAACAGTTTTGCGCAAAATTCAATTTATCCCATAAAACAGGCATCCCATACAATCCTCAGGGTCAGGGCATTATTGAAAGAGCAAACCGAACACTGAAAATTATGTTATTAAAACAAAAAGAAGGAAATTGGAAAAGTCCTAAGGACAGATTGGCAGTTGCCCTGTTTACCTTAAATTTTTTAACTTTAGACTCTAATGGTTATTCTGCTGGAGACAGACATTGGAATCCACACCAACAACATAAACCTTTGGTTTACTGGAAGGATGTTCTTTCAGGTACATGGAAGGGTCCAGATCCAGTATTAATTTGGGGAAGAGGATCTGTTTGTGTTTTTCCAAAACACGAATCCTCTCCAATATGGATACCATCTAGATTAATAAAACAGGTACCACATCAAAATGATCAAGATGAAGTTATTGAAGAATCAAGATTAATAAAACAGGTACAAAATCAAGAGGACCAAGATGAAGGTACAGAATGATTCCCTCAAAAGAGTCCTTCAAAATATTTCACAACTTAAGTGTCATTCCTCCCGGCCGGGACGAGGAGTTCTCTCTTTAGTGTGCACACAATTGTATTTTTTTTTCTTTTTATACATGTCTTTATGTCTGTATATTTGTCTACATTTCATGTTAATGTGATGTCACAAATATATGTTTGTATGTTTGTGCATCTGTCCAGTGTGACGTCACAAATAACAAGCGCTTATGAAAAAAAATATATATATATGGATCCAAATAACTTTAATTCATTTTAGGTTAAGAGTATTCAATTTAGGTAAATAATTTTATAAATGAAGGTACTTTCAATTTTGATTTATAGGTGTCCCTGGGACTTCTCTTTAGCAAACAATATGACTAGTGCTATATAACCTGATATTTTGGTGTTTTGACTTAAGATTGTTTATTTGTTATTAACTTCATTTGTTTAATAGCTCATTAATTTCAATTATCTCAACAGGTAAAAAATTGCTCTGTATACAGAGACTCAAGGGTTCCAGCTAACAAATTATTTCTCTAAAGTTCCTTTACCTTTTCTTTAATCTATCTTTAATGCAGTAATTACCCTCAGTCTTTCTTTGTTTTGTTCTAAATATGATATTTTTCCAACTTATGTTTGTAGAAGCTCAACCAGCGATGTGTGTGAACAAAAATCAACTTTAATTTTCTAATCTAATTATTCTATTTTGTAGTTTGACAACTCGCCTCTTGACTCAGTGCTGCAATAGCACTGCCTTTCCTTTAATAATTGATGCTTGAGTTTCTAGGTAGCGGGCCCTGAAGATTTGCCGGTGGCATTGTCTAAACATAAAAAAGACGTCTGCTGCTACAGCTGCAGGGATCGTGGCCGCCGCAAGCATCCCTGCTGCTCAAACATCAAACAACCTCACCAACAGTGTGGCCTCTGCTCTACATGCATGGGGCCTCCTACATCAACATGTTACAACAAATGGACATTTTGATCTTTCATTGTTTGGGACTTTACGGGACAATGCCTTGCGGGTATTTGTCTAGAGAATTCAGTGTGTTACTTGATGGAACTTAGGGCAGCTGATTTGTTTAAACAATTTGATATGCTATGCAATTTGGCTCATCACCAAAAGGCTTGTCGCCTTAAAGCCGCAACATCTCCTCACAATTGGACGGCTGTTAGTCATCATATATAGTCGATCCTAAAGGGTTCCATTGGATGGCTGGTTAGCCAATGACGGGTAAGATCCCCAGAGGGGGACAACCTAATACAGGCACAGTCGCACGGGACAGTCTCATGTGGCCGACATATCAACCTAAGACAGGAGTCAAGGGCACAGCCTTGATTATCCGATGACGGGTAAGAATGTTGGTTGCACATAGACGTCCTAGAGCATTACCTCTTTTAAAACAAAAAGGGGGAAACGCAGGAGCCCTGTTTGGGGATTGACTTGAATTGCAGTTGACTATGAGCCGTGGAGATTTGGCCATTGTCGCCACCCGTAGTCTCACGGGATTTGTTGCGGGATCTCGAGTGACTTGGCCGAAATTGCTGATCGGGTCAGCGCCATTTTAGTGGTGTGTTTGGCGTGTGTTAGTTGTTGTTAGAACCAGAGAGAAAAGTTATCAGAATAAAAAGCTGTTTGTCTCCAGTTTGCTTCTGAAGTTCTTCCCGCGGCTCCGTTGCTCCAAGCGCTTCAGGCGGCAACAATACCTAGCAAGTATTTTTTCAAATATTTCTCAAGTATTTGAGAAAATTTCAGATGATTATTATTGCTTTCTCATTTAATTACACTGTGATCAGATAATATACTTTTTATGTTTTTTTATTCTGTTACGCCTATTGACTTAATTTATATCCCAGAATATGGCCCACTCTTGTAAACAGACCATATTCACTTTAAAAATAATGTATTTGGCTGTTGTAAGATAGATGGCTTCTCTAAATGTAAATCAGATCAAGGTGAATGAATACAGTGTTATTCAAACCTACATTGTTATTGATTTTTGAGTCTACTTGTTATAGTAATCCCTAGAAGGATATTGAACTCTCCAATTGTAATTTTAGATTGGTCAATTTCCCCTTGAAATTTTATCATTTCTCATGTGTTTTAACATTATTTTATTAGAACCTCAAAAATTAAGGATCTTCAGATCTTCTTGAAAATTTAATCCAGTTACCATTATAAAATGACCTTCTTTATCTCAGGCCATATTCAGTGCTGTGAAATCTACTTTGTGTGATATACTTCTGCTTTCTTTTGATTAGCAATAACATGGGATCCTTTTTCTCTTCAATTACTTTCAAATTATTTGTGTCTTTTATATTTAAGCATCCCATGTTTGGGTTGCTTCTTATTCAATCCATGTTTAGATAATTTACACTTAATATGAAATCCACTACCATAATTGTCTGTATCTGTAATCTTCTATTACATTTGATGACAATTCAGTTTTTCCTTTTTCAGGACAAAAACAAACAAAAAAGAAAATAAGGAAAATACCCTTTGCATTATAATTGATTCTTATATTTCTCCTATAATCTCTATCCAAGTTGTAGGACCCTCTGTCAATTTTACATTAGAAATATATTCTTTTTTTAAATTTTTTATTCAAAGTTGTTGTATATGACAGTAGAATGCATTACAATTCACAATACACATATAGAGCACATTTTGACATATCTCTGGTTGTATACAAAGTATATTCATACCCTTCGTGTCTTCATACATACACTTAGGGTAATGATATACATCTCATTCTACCATCTTTTTATTTCATTCTTTTTCCTTTATACCCCCCTGCCCCCTTCCTTACACTCATCCCCCATTGGCCTTTCTAGTGTTCCTGTAATCCTTCTATGCTCCCCATCCCAACCTAACTGTGAATCAGCCTCCTTATATCAGAAAATACATTCATCATTTGGATTTTTGAGATTAGCAAACTTCACTAAGCATTATATTCTCTAATTTAATCCATTTATCTGCACTTCAAATGCCATTATTTTATTCTCTTTTATTGCTGAGTAATATTCCATTGTGTATACATACACATTTTCTTTATCCATTCATCTTCTGTGGGGCATCTAGGTTGGTTCTACAACCTAACTCTTGTGAATTGTGCTACTATAAACATTGATGTGGCTGTGTTCCTGTAGTATGCTGTTTTTAAGTCCTTTGGTAATAGACCCAGTAGTGAGATGGCTGGGTCATAGAATCTGACTATTTCTCATTCTTTTCACTGAGCCTCATTCTGAGCCACCATCAAGTCTGATGCTTGCTTGGATTTGATGTGGGAGTCCAAATTAGAATCAACCAAATGTTGGAAAAAAACACTTTTTGGGTATTGGATCAATTTTAATTGAGCACAATATTGAATATTGAACAATGTAGCTATATGTATAATAAATAATATCTTTGGAAAATGTGTGGCTCTTATGCTGGAGGGCTTTGATATAAAAGAATTATGAACTGGATATATGATAGCTTAGATGATAACTACATATGGATCAGTCTTAAGTGGTTCTATAGATGTTGTTTGAGGAGACTTGATCTGAAGGAAATCTATAAGTCAATTCAATTTGTGACCTTCTAGTTGGGGATATAGAAGATCAATTTCAGAGTAATAATATAAAATGAGAAAGGGAATTTTTGTCCCCCTTTCTATAATGGAAATCGGATGGATTAAAAAGTAGTTCCAAATCACAAAAAAAGACTCTGCCTTGATTGAACCACTTTGGCTTCAAATCCACATGAACTCTAGATGAACATATTCAAATTTGAAATAAAAGCGCAAATATTTTCACATTTACCAATTTTATTTTTTGTCATTAGCTATTGTTCAATCAATTGTATTTCCTCTTCTGTGAAGTGTCTGTTCAGTTCCTTAGCCCATTTATTGAATGGGTTATTTGGGTTTTTGGTATTAAGTTTTTTGAGTTCTTTATATATCCTAGAAATGAATGCTTTCTTAGAGGTGTATGTGGTAAAAAATTTCTCCCAATCTGTAGACTCTCTCCTCACATGAAAACTTTGGCAAATTGCATACAAAAACATATTAAAAAGATAATGCACCATGATCAAGTGGGATTCATCCCAGGGATGCAGGGTTGGTTCAACATAGGGAAATCAATGAACATAATTCATCATATTAATAGACTTGATAAAACAAGGATCATATGATCATCTCCATAGATGCATTAAAAAAGCATTTGATAAAATATACAATACCTTAATGTTGAACACACTAGAACAACTAGGAATAGTAGGAACATACCTCAACATTGTGAAAGCTATATATGCTAAACCTAATGCCAGCATCATTCTAAATGGAGAAAAATTGAAACCATTCCCTCTAAAAACTGGAACAAGACAAGGATGTCCTCTTTCAGCACTTCTATTCAGCATCATCCTTGAAACTTTAGCCAGAGCAATTAGACAAAAGAAAGAAATTAAAGGGATACAAGTACGTAAAGAAGAACTCAAAGTATCACTATTTGCTGATGATATAATTTTATATCTAGAAGACTCAAAAATTCCCCCAGAAAAGTTGTAGAACTAATAAATGAATTCAGCAAATTAGCAGGATATAAATTCAACACCCATAAATCAAATGAATTCCTTTTCCATAATTCTTAAAATAAAATCCACACTCTTCCCCAGTGTTACAAAGATGTAGCTCCTACTTCTGTTCCATGTTCACTCTTTCTTTTCCTCTAACATGCCAAGCTGGCCTCAGGGCCATTGTGCTTGTCCCTCCTGCCTAATGCCTACTTTCCATTTTCTCCATGACCAACGTGCTGATTTAATTCAAGCTTCTTTTTAAATTCCAGCTTCTCAGAGAACCTTCAAGTTTCACCCTTTAAGGAACTCTCCCTCATCCCAATCAAGTGTTTCTGTCTCCCTTTCTCCCTCCTTGTCTCTCTCCCTCTCTCTCTCTCTTTTTCTCCTCCTCTAAATACTACCTGTAATTGCTCAAAGTTCAAATAAAATGTAATAAAGTTATAAAAATTATGTATATTTTGTTTCAAGACAAGTTTATGTTTACTTACAATAATAAAACATTATAAAAATGCTGAGGTCTTCTTTGATCATGAAAGTAATTTGTGTCCATTCCCTACTCCTCTGTTAGTTATGTTTATTTGCTAATGTTTTGCTTCAAATTTATGCACACACACAGACATACATATGCACATGTGAACTCCATATAGGTGATGTAGTCTTGTATTTCTTCTTTTATTGTTTGTGGGTAGAAGATATTGCAATTTTTTTGGAGGTATGTGTTGGAAATTTATCCATAGTAGATATAATTAGTAACACATAGCTTAATTACATAGGTTCAATGTTCCACATTTTATTCAGCAATTTTATTTATCATATTAAAAATATTTTCCCTGATTTTTGTTATAGTTTAAAACAATGATTGGTTGTACATGTGTCCTTGGATATAACCATGAAAACTAGTTTGTAATTTCTATTGGATTTCCTTTGTAGTGCAGTGACTGGTAATATGGAATTTAATTTTAAGATGCACACAATTTTCTTGAAATTTTTGTGCTCACTTTCTAATTTTTAAAAATATGGCCAATGAATAAATACTATAAAATACCAATTTTTCAAAACTTGAGATTTTCTTTATAGTTGTTCAATATCATTCTTCCTTCCTTCCTTACTTTCCTTCCATTTTATTTATTTATTTTTGTAAATGTACTAAAAAGAAGTAGTCATATTTTATGCAACTCCTTGTGGATGTGTATGCATTCATGTGTGTATATATATGTAGGTGTGTCTGAGATCAAATCTTCTAATTTTCTTTTCTATTTTATGTATTGACTTATGAAAGATATGTCATATTCTCCTACTGTGAACTATGATTTTACCTGCTTCTCCTGGGGAATATCAATTCTTCCTTCATAAATTTTGGACTTATTCTGTTAGATGTATAAAATTTATAATTTTTTTATATCTGTTTACTGGGTTGTTGATTTATCAGTAAGTCAAGCTACTTCAAAGCTGTCTCTTTCTTAAAAGCTTCAGCTTTAATTTTTTTTGTATGTTATTGCCAATCTAACTTAATTTTATTTGCATTTGTCTTTATTTTCAACTTTTTTGTGTCAAATTTACAAATATGTGTCACTTTTACATACAATATGGTTTGGTAATTAGCTTACTTCAATAAATTTTCAAATACTTTCTAAAAGATGAGCTGAGTACATTTATATTTGCTATGTTTATTGAAACCTTAATATCTACCTTCATGTTTTTATTCATCATATTACTTTATTGCTTCTTTTGTCTTTCCTGAATTTTGTTAAATGCACTTACTTTAAAGTTTTTCTGTTTTTATTTTTGTGTTTCTAATTGAAAAAAATACATGTATTCTTAAGTTTTCTTTGTTACTTTAGCAGAAATGTACAAAGTTATTCTTTGCAAACAAATGTTTTACAATTGAAAACAATACATGTATTCTTAAGATCCCTTTGTTAATTTAGCAGAAATGTACTTTATACTTTTTAAATAAACATTAAAATTAAAGCACCTATATACTCTGAAAGACATAAACTGTGTTTTCATCCTTTCATTTCTACTCCTGTGCCCCACTGGCATTGAGGCAATTTCCACCTTCACACATTTACACAGAAACAGCAACACATAAATGATTAAGAATTTCTATGTTGATAATACTCTCAAATTTGCTTCTTTTTTATGTGTAAATGTTTTAATAATGCATGTGTACATTTTCTATATCATTGAACAATTAACTTACTAATAGATGTGCTACCCACCCCCACCCCCCAGAGTTTTCCACATCCTGAGCAAAGCAACCTTGTTTCATTCTCCGGGCAGGATGTTTCTTCCCCAGACAGGATGTTTCTTCCCCAGGCAGGATGTTTCTTCCCAGACAGGATGTTTCTTTTCCCCAGGCAAAAGCCAATAGGCTTAAAGTTCACCCTGTTCTATGGGCAAAGAGCCAATGGCGTTGGGGTTGCTCTGGTGCGCCTCCCACCAGAAATCCATATATAGGGCCCTGTTGGAGCCTCAGAACACTCACACACACAGACACACACATCAGCTAGTCCCTGCTGAGAGGAAGAAGCCATTCAGACACATCATCTTGACCCTGTGGAGAAGAGGAAGCCACTGTGACAGCTCCAGACCCATTGCCTTCAGCCCAATGGCCGCTCCCAGCTGACAGCTCTAGCCTCCAGCCAGACAGCAGCTGCTTTAGCTGATAGCTCCAGAGATCCTAGCCGGTTCTACCAAGCACCCACCTTCTGTCCAGAGCTTGCACACTCCCCTCTCCCTGACTCCCCTCTCCCAGCACCTCTTCAAACTTGGACCAGAGCACCTCTTCTCCGGTTTTGCTACCAGCCACAAAGGCTGTTGAATAAATCTCTTGGCTGCACTGCTGTCCCTGGTGTGATTCTTGCCCTTCACTTACCACTTGTTTTCTTCACTCTGCTACTTCCTCCTTGCTTCACTTCACTATTTCCTGAGGTGCTTCAGTCAGTCTTTCACAAACATTTCTCTGGAACAAATATTCTGAGTCCTCATAAATCTAAAATATTCCTATATTAGTCTCATTCTTCACAAACAGTGTACCTTTTTATAGAGCGCTAGGTTATGAAGTAACTTAAATGTTGGTCCCTGGGCCAGTGTTGCTGTAACTCTTAAGTTCTAGAAGTCTCTATCCAGTGGTCCTGCATGCTCTGTAAAACAGGATCACACACAAACTCTTTCTACCTAAGACAGATAGGGAGATGCACATGCTACCCACCCCTGGTGAGTGTGTGTGTGTGTGTGTGTGTGTGTGTGTGTGTGTATAGGAAAGGGAGGCATGAATCTTTTTCTCCTGGATGATAGAATATTGAATACACAGAATGTGCTCAGTGTTGTAGGGAAAGTGAGAGGACAGAGCTGCTAAACCATCAACCTCAGGATATTGCTCATTTCACTTTCCTTTGCTAACTCAGCACCCATAAGGTGCCTTTCTTATTTATTTATTTTTTTGGCACCAGGGATTGAACTCAGGGGGCACTCAACCACTGCACCAAATCCCATCCCTATTTTGTATTTTATTTAAGACAGGGTTTCACTGAGTTGCTTAGCACCTTGCTGTTGCTGAGGCTGGCTCTCTATCCTGCCTCTGCCTCCCAACCTGCTGGGATTACAGGCATGTACCATTACACCCAGCTGCCTTTCTTATTTTGATATAGTGGACATGTAACTGAATTTCATACTTTCTCAACTTACTGCTCTTAATATGTTTATAACACGAACACTTGAAGAGAAGGGTGTCCTTAGTGGCTATAAGCTACTACTCTTGAATGGGGCTTGAACCTCTTCAGATGTATGATCTGTTTCCCCATCAAATTCACTATTTTTATCGTGTGCTTCTGTAGTTTTCCCCTTTAGATCATTTATTCTTTATTAATTGACATCACTTAGCAATCTACTTATCTTGTCACTGAGTTCTACTATCTTTTCTCTTAATTTGAAGAAATAATGCAAGAGGAAGAATCTACAGATAAATAATATCAACAGAAACTATCAGGAGGAAAATGAATAATATAATTATTGTGATGTACAAAAATTGTAAATAAATTTTATTTGAATGCTTGTTCATTCATTTAGTAAGTATTCATTGAGAATCTGCTATTGTATAGTTCTAGGTGCTAGGAATAAATTACTGGACAGTTAAAATAAATACAGCCTCGGAATTTGTATTTTATTAAAACACAAATTGTAAAGCCAGAGATTATTATTTGAGTCAGAAACTATTTGTGATTTTTCTATCGAATCGTATAGTTGTACTTTTTGAATTCAGTATTTTCATTCATTTTCATTTTAATTTGCCATTGCCTTGTGATATGGGGAATCATCATGATTTGTTGGGAAATAAATGCCTCATTAAACTCTGAATCCATTCTTCACTTTGCAGCCTAAATTATCTACTAAAAACATAAGTCTGATATCATTAGCATATTGCTCAAAACTTATGTATTTGTCCATTTTCTGTTGCTATAACTGGATAAGCAGAACTGGGTAATTTATAAAGAAATTCATTTCTTACAGTTCTGGAGGCTAGGGAATCCAAGGTTAAAGGGTGGAATCTGGTGAGAATCTTCTTGGTGATAGACTCCCAAAGGAGTGCAGGGCACCAGTGAGATGAAGCAAGCTAGCCAGAGAGAGCTTGCATTGACAACAAAGCCACTACCTTGATAACACATTAATCAGTTAATCTGTTAGATTAATGCATCTATGAGGGCATAGCCTAGTTGAATTTTACATGTCCCAAGTGGTCCCACCTCTTAATACATCATAAAGAGATTTAATTTCACAATGAGTTTTGATGAGAACTGTCAAACTATAGCAACCATTCAGTGGTTTGTCATTGTTTTTGATATGGCCTCCAAGCCTGGCATGGTATAGCTTTCTGCTTCCTTTTCTCTCTCTCTTTCATAGCATCCTCCTCACACTTGGCCTTACCCATTCTGATTTTGTCTTAGTTCTCAAACTTGCAACACTTCACTCTGTTCTGAGGTTGTCAACTCAGCCTGCAGTCATATTCCTCTGTCTCTCTTACCACCTAATTGTCTATCCTATTGAACCTACTCAACCTTCAAAATCAGCTATAAAATCCATTCCTTAGGAATTATTCTCTGAGGACTATGGAGTCACCTCCACTAATGACTCTCCTAATACTCTTCTCTGATTCATCATGTTTATCATATGTGAAATGAATAATTATTTATTATTTGTTTCTATAGTAGGCTATAATTTCTGTGATGGTAGGGACAATACCTTGTCTTTATCATTTTTTTATTCAAACAACATAATATAGATACTTTGGAATTATTTTTTGACAAGCTAATTAATTCTTTTTTTTTTTTTCAGCGAAACTGGTATACAAAACACTGTATCTATTAAAGTAGTATCCCAAAGCTACTGTAGACCTGAATAAAGTCAGTCATGTTTTCTCTTGAATGAGAATACAAGTAAAGTTTAACTTCAGGAAAATGATGAAATGAACACATTAGTGTATTTTCCTGGATGTGAGATACAATGAGTTTTGAAGGAAGAGAAGTTCTCTGGTATTTTTTGAACTTTCTGATAATGACTTGCTAAAATTGAACTAAAGTATAAACCAGGGGTCTGTTGATAAAATGATCACTCAGCTTTTGTTCTTTCATTTTGTTTTATTTTCAAGAGGCCCTCTGGGCATCTATCAAAACTACAAAGTGAAAATTGGTTAGCTTCATTTAACACCACATACTGCTGCAAAGGCCTCACATCAAGGTAATTGCCATTTTACATTCTTCTTAGTTTTAATAGTTTTCCTAGCTTCAAAAACTTAAAGGTGTAGAGAGCTGAAGGCTTCCATTATAAATCTGTCAAGACCTAATTCTTTAACAACATTAAAACTGTGGAGTTCTAGCAGTAATAGGAATATAAACTTTCTTTTATTCTTCATCCCAAGATTGATGATATCATGCTGATTAAATCAGGAAGGCCTTTGGCAATATGACCTGACTCTCTGGTCCTTTAACAGTAGAGAATTCCTTGACTTGGCTGACCCTGGCTTATGTGCTACTTGTACTTTTAAATTTAAAAGTCAATAAAGTTTTCTGATTTTCACTCATCCTTCAGAAGAATAAGACAGGAAACCAAAAAAAATATTTCCCTCAGAGGATACACTGTTATAAAATGACAAATTATCATTGCTTTAGTTTAATCCTATTTTCTTTATGAATATGGAAACCAATGGGATGGAGTTTGCAGTTTTCATATCAAGTTTAAAACTATAAACTTCACAGGTAAGATGGGTTACAGATTTGGTGACAAAATTTGTACATTTTGATGTATGTCATAGGTACTACAACAAGAAGCTATTTCTCTTGTTTTATCGATGAAATCTGCTTCTTCAATGTTTTGACAGAGTTTCTACTAGAAACATAATATTTTGGTGAATTATTAGTCCAGAAATGCAGTGCTACATATTTTAATGGCTAAAATAAGAATATTAACTATCAACATTTGCAAATTTTTAAAAAAAATTTATAGAATAGTGTTCTGTGTAGCCTTGTTTTAGATTTGTTCAAGGAATATATTACCTACTCCATGGTGAGTAATGACTTTTGTTAAAAAAATGCTGTATGTATCCTAGCTTAATTGATATTTGAAATAATTTGAGTATGACCAACTAGATCAAAACCTTTTCATTTTGATGCTCACTTGGGGTGGTGTTAGGAATTATTTAATGACCTAAAGCAACCAGAAAAAGAGGTCAGTAATCATGTCTACATTGTAAGATCTGTATGTCTCTTTATAAATTGACCTCTAACTCAAGTCAGAAAATTATTCATGTTCTGTGTAATAGCCTGAGGATAGTAAATCTTGGTATCAGTCTTCCCTTTGCTGAATTAGCATTCTGGTGTTGACTGTTTACAGTTTTGTGATTGTGGCATTCAGAGCTTTGTATAATTTAATTGTCAAAACTTGACTATTTCTTTAAATTGTTGTTGGATCATTTAATAGGCAAGTTGTTCATATTATCATGAAAGGTGTTCTAGCTCTGCAGGAATTCTCTGGAAGCCAAATTTCATTCATGGACACAAATGTACATTTTAACCATATAATGCAAACATCTGTGCATATGGAGTTCTTGTACAATAACAACTGAGATGAAAGAAGTGGAAACACAATTGCTACTTAGCAAGCAGCTACTCTGGACCAACCTCTGAGACAGGGATTTAAGGAGCATGTTCCCTAATCCTCGCAACTAACCTAAAATGTAACTGTGATCCAAAACACTTTCCATTATGCCTACTAGAATATAAGGTATAGATTTCTTAAATAACTTACCAATAATCATCCAGCCAGTGCATAGATGTGCCTAAAATTCAAGTTTATGGTCATTCTGTGGTAGTGTATACCATCCTTCATACATTTGACTTTAAATTTTATGACATGTGCTTTTATTACGGATCAGTTTGCTTCTCTTTGTTTTATTGTATTGTGTATCCCAAATGTGAACCATTTCTTACATACCAAGTTGAACGAAAAGTTTTTCTCATCCTTGGAACTGTATTAAGAACTCTGTTAATTGATAATCAAAAGTGTTTTACAAATTATCCTTCTTGCAAAAACAGAAAATCACACCTTTTATTTATGACCTTTTCAGAATCTTTGTTTCCAGATCGGAATACCAGACAAATATGCTGTGGTAGGTATAATAATTGCCCACCCTCCCACCCACTGCCCAAGTCCTGATGTCTTATACCTGTTAGGTAACAGTGTAAATGGGACTTTGCAGATGTTGTTTAATACCTTCAGATAGGAGAAGCACCTTTGGGCCTATCTGGGTGAGCCCAGTGTTATTATAAGGATTGTTAGAAGAAGAAAAGTCAGGCAGAAAAGGTCAGAATTCCAGAGAAATTGGCTGGTGCTACTTGATAGAATTTGGAAATGGAAGAAGAAGCTAAGAACCAAGGAATTCAGGCAAACTCTAGAAGCTGAAAAAGACAAGAAACCTGAGAGCCCCCAAAAGAAATACATACACCTATGTGCACCTGGATTTTATACCTAGACTCTGAGCTCCAGAACTATAAGAGGATAAATTTGTGTGTTTTGAGTAGAATGCTATAGTAGGAAACTAATGTAGATTCTGTTGATTTAACTTTCATTTTAGGTGTGGATTAAGTCCAGATTTAAACCTTTTCTATGCAGTGGGAGCTTAAAAACTCAATGTGGAAGGTGATTAAGTCCAGTAATGTGGCTGAACCCGGGAGCTAGGCTCCTCATGTTGGTACCGCCTCACAGCAAATCACTTTTCTTCTTCTTTGAAAATGAAAGGCTTCTTTCTTCTGTTTTCATTTAAGTTTTTCTTTACTAGTGCTTTGATTTGGGGAAGTGAATCATACTTGAGTTTCCTCCTTAAGGAGTGTTATACATATATACTGTGTTAGTGTATGAACCCCCAGTAAAGCTGTTAATACACAGCATACTTCCCAAAATTGATCATGCTCCCTACCTGGCTGTAAGACTGCTGAGAGTATATGGAGAGGCAGTCCATGATTAAACATGATAAGAACTCTAATGTATCTGCACTTGTTAGTCTCTTAAGTACATTGTCAATACATTGGATGCAAAATATTGAAATATATGTCCATGGAGAAAATTATGTATATTTTAGTGATAAAATAGTCACTTTTAATTATTCCCTTCTTCCTCACCAATCTTGTCCCTAAATAGCTAGAATAAGAAAGGTGATCTTTGACCTTCAATCCAATGTCACTGAGCCCTTTGGCTGAGGCCCTTCATTCTGCTTCTCTGTTATTTGGGATAGCAGAAGAGGGTTTTTTTTTTTTTTTTTTTTTCCATCCTCTTATGGATCCTTAGTTTCTTACAGTTAAAAATAGTTACCCCTCACTGGAGTCTCAATTGTAACTCATTTTTATGCAGGACAGAAGAAAGAACAACTGTGGAAACTGATAGACTCCAAATTGTATTTCCCACTAGCTGTCTGTACAGGCTTGGGAAAATTATTTTCACCATTCTGAACCTTAAAATTCTAACTTATAAACAATGAATAATAATGCAAATCTTACCATGTTTCTGTGATGTTTAATTGAGGTAACTCATGTAAATCATCTAGGATATGGCCTTGAACTTAGCATTCATATTGGTACATATTTTGCAAAAGTGTTAGGGTGATTTGAAATAGTATAGTCAAGGTGAATTAGTTTTAGAGTTTCCATTTTACTAATTTAAAGTAGGAAATAACCTAGAACTAGCAATACATGCTTTTAATCTTAAAACAGATAATTTTTTCTTTTCTGTAGTGATGGGATGGAGCTATAGAGGGAATGGTTTTGGAGCTGTAGAAGTCAGCATTCATTCATGGGTTCATAGGACCCATCCAAATTTCCTGAAAGGCTGATTCCCTTATTAAGCTCATCCGCATTTTGATGACTATTTCAATTTGCCTTGTTCACTTAGTTTTTTTTTTTTTTTTTTTTTCCTCTGAGATGAACTTCAATTAAAATCTTTTGTGGCTATATTCATTCTTAGACTTTTCCCTCTAATATGTCTGTACTCATTTCTTTTGCATTAGCACTAATTTACTTGTACTGTGATTGAAGTTAGAGCTAAACTGAACTTTCAAATTTTAGTTATGTCTTTTTCCTGTATGATTTAGGAGTTTTATCTATTACTAAACTGGTGAAATCAAAATCTTATAAAAAGTCATATGATGATATACTGACATGTTTTCTTTCCTAGAACTGAGAATATTAGAGAAACTTAACATTTGAGATATTGATTATGTAAGATTCGTCCTTTTTAGACTTTCATAAGAAATGAAACTTTTCTTGGGAGTGCAAACGTGCTGTAGTGTTGTACAAGCCTCTACTATAATACTGATTGTGATTAAGAATCTTAAAGTATTGACTATATGGATTTAAAGTCTTATGTACAATGAATATTCATAATTCTGCATCAGAATAAGAGAAAGGAACAAAAAGCAATGTGGATCAATAAAAATTGCTTAAAACTGTAAAAAATTAGTGACCTCAGTTATTACTTCTTATAATCAAAGGTGGTGAAATCTGAAGGCCCCTAATGATGGAGTTTGTAAGGCTTTAGGTTAGCAAAAGATTGCTGCTTTATTTTACAGGGTCCCAGAATAAGGGTTCAAGATGATAATGTTGAAGAAACCAGGCTACTTGGGAGACTAAGGTAGGAGGATCATTTGAGCCTATGAGTTCAAGACCAGCCTGGATAACAGAACAACACAGCAAGATCCTGACCAAAAAAAAAAAAAAAAATGTGTGTGTGTGTGTGTGTGTGTGTGTGTATGTATATATATGTATATGTATGTATGTATATGTACATACATACATATACATACACTTCCCAGAAGGGACACTAGGGGACAATGATTTTTTTAAAACACAACAGCAATAAGGTCAAATGAGGTCAGTTTTACTCTAGGGTTGGAGAGTGATATATTGCATTGTGTGCCAGTATATTTAAGTAGGACTATTGCTTAAGAGTGCTGGTAAGATGTTCTAAGAAATCAGATTGAGGAATCATTCTTGTTTGTTAAGAAATCAAAGGAAACGATCAAGAACATGAACAGAGATCCTGCAGAATGGGATAAATTCATTACCACTTGCACTTCAGATAGAGCACTAAACTCCAGGATATAGAAAGAACTAAAAAAATTGAACACTAAGAAAACAAATAATCCAGTCAATAAATGGGCAAAGGAACGGAGCAATCACTTCATAGAAGAAATATGAATGGTCAAAAATATGTGAAAAAATGTTCAACATCACTAACAATTAGAGAAATGCAAATTAAAAGTACATTAAGATTCCATCTCACTCCAATCAGAATGGCAATAATCAAGGTTACAAGTAACAATAAATGTTGGTGAGGATGTGGGAAGAAAGGTACTCTTATATTTTGATGGTAGGACTGCAACCACTCTGGAAAGCAGTATGGAGATTCCTTAGAAAATGTGGAATGGAACCACCATTTTAATCCATTTATCCAACTCCTCAGTCTATGTGCAAAAGACTTCAAATCAGCATAATACAGTGACACAGCCACATAAATGTTTATAGCAGCTCAATTTACAATAGCGAAGTTATGGAACCAACCTAGGTGTCCTTCAACAGATGAATAGGTAAAGAAAACATGCAATGGAATATTACTCAGCCATAAAAAACAATGAAATTATGGCATTTGCTGCTAATTGGATGGAACTGGAGAATATCATGCTAAGTGAAATTAGTCAGTCCCCAAAAGACATAAGCCAAATGTTCTAATATGTACATACTAACCCACAACAAGGGAGTGTGTGGGGAGGAAGAATAGAAATTCACTGGATTAGACAAAAGGTAGGAAAGGGAAAGGAGGGGAAGGGAATAGAAAGGACAGTAGTATTAATCAGACATAACTTTCCTAGGCTTGTTTATACATGGTCAGGTTTATTCCACATCATGTACAACCATAAGAATAGTATCCTAATTAGAATAAGTTATACTCCATGTATATATAGTATACCAATATACATTCTACTGTCATATATATCTAAGAAGAACAAATAAAATTTTAAAAAAATTATAAATAAATAAACACATTATGGCTCTTGTTTCCCCTCATGGTAATCTATTTCTTCATGTGTTTTGAAATTGTAAATTATGACTAAATGTTTGAATGGCTTGACCACTTATTACAATTAAGTATATCTGAAATTTGGATGGAATAGATTTGAATTTCTTCTGCCATGCACTCTTAGGGTGCTAAAATATAGAAAAACATTAGATGAATTTCTCAGCTTGTGTTTTCTGGATCATATGATCTAGTCCTTAGTTATAATTCCCAGGAAAAAAAAGTTCAGTCCATACTATAGGTTAAATGTTTATATCCCTCCCCAAAATCATATGTTCAAATCCTATTGTGATACCACTTGGAAGTAGGGCCTTTGGGAGTTGATTAAGTCATAAGGGTGGAGACTTCATTCATAAAATTCATTCTCTTATAGAAACACCCCCAGAGAGCTTTTTTGCCTCTTCCACCATGTGAGGGCACAGTGCAAAGATGTCCACCCATTAACCAGGATGCAGGCCTTTATCAGATACCAAATCTGCCAGTGCCTTGGTCTTGGATTTCCCACCCTCCTGAACTAGGACAAATAGAGTTCTGTGGTTTATAAGTCATCCAAACTAGGTATTCTGTTATTGCAGTCTGAATGAATAACACAGTTCACAACTGGATGAAGATCTTCCCAAATATATTTACTCATTATCTTCCTTTATTGTAACAACATAACTACTGAGAATATAGAATGTAGATGTTTGTGTTTTATGCTACAGCTAAATTATATTTTGGCTATAGGAAATATTTGTTTATCATATTCACATTTTTGAGGTTGTCTAATATGACCTGCCCTGGAAATAATAATCTCATTTCATTCTTAAACTCTGAATTCTGAATTCTTGTCCTCACCTCAATTCTCATAAATTTTCTCCATGATCTCATAAATAGCAAATTTAATGGCCTTTATTGGTGCTTATTTAATTACCATTTCCTCCTAAATTTTATTTTTCTTTTCTTTCCTCTATTCAATGCTCACTTGGTAATGCTACTAGTTTCTCGAGATTCAATCTTCAAAGTTATATACAATTGGAGCCAATATACTGTACGAAGTACAGAATGTAATTACTGATTTAATAAAAACTAAGGGTGGAGGAAACTCTGCAATTATCTCAACATTTCTTAATATTGAAACAAGTATATTTGAATTTTTGTTGTACACATATCTACCATTGGATCCTAATATCAAAACAATAAAATAATTTTTTAATGTCATTTTATTTTCATCTTTGACATTTTAACATTTATCAACACATTAATACTAATATTGAAAATATTTCCATAGATTGACTTCAATTTATTAAGCTCCATAATAAATTGAGATCTGGCAGTATATCACGAGAGAATTAAGGTAAAGTAATGTACTACTTATAGTGGATGATTAGAGAAAAAACAGGCTAATTTAAAGTGCCCACCCATGATTATGAGAAGGAAAGGTAAAATGCTATCACAGGGAACAGGGGATATAGCAGGATAAATACAGAAGGTAGCAAAGGCTTGCATCTTGCATCATCAATACTATTATTGGTTTGTTGTATCTCAGCTACATTACAGCAGCTGGTACCTTATGTGTATTCTGAGTTTTAATTTCATTTAAGGAAAATATAATCCATCATGTTAATTTACTACTGTTACTCTAAAATTTCAGTACCTTAAAATTTTTATTAATTGTTCCAAACACTTGTTTTTATGATTTGGGAAAGAATAAAGCACATGGGAATTTTTATGGTTGTATATTTGTACATATATAAGAAAACAAAAATAATTTAAGTCAAAAACTGCTGGTCCTCAATGTATCCTTTTCCTTTAAGTCGCTCTCTCCTCTTCTCTTCTGAGAAGGCATTGGTTTTAACTATAAAACTATAATCTTTCACACCACAGTTTTAACATGAAAACAAATGGTCCAAAAATGCACTAAGACCTGTTGTTGAAATATTAATGATAGGTTTTGCAGTTTTAGAATTTAGAGCTATTAATTATTATGAATAGTTGATAAATCTTGGAGCAATGATATGCTAAAATGACATTAGAAAAAATACAATACCACCCTTGAATTGTGAAAGATTTGGAAATACTTATTAGAATGAGTTTGAACTAAGTATGTAAAATAATTCCTCATTGATGGTCATTTGAGATCAAATGAAAATAAATTTGAAAATTGCTGAAAATTAATTAGATTGAACCAATATAGCTAAGTCAACTTCTTCTCAGATTAAAATAGTAACAAAAAATTCAGGGTTTTTACTTACCACAACATAGTTTTTTTTATTTGAATTTCTCTCTCTCATTTTACATAGTTCAGGTAATTCACCAGTGACATTTAGGCCAGTGGTGCATATATTACCATGAGATAATTGTAGATAATAGTGGGTGAGAAGCTCCCCATCAAAGCACATTTCTTATTTCCTGCCACTGGCATTATTGCTATAATCTGAATCCCCTCCTGGGAAGAAATTGATACTTCAGGCACATCCATACATTAATCCTCAGCAGGAAAAGGAATGCACTACTGATACACACATTAACAAGGGTGGCTCTTAAAGGCATTATGCCATGTTGTTTTGTCTGCTTTTTTGTTGCTGTGACTAAAGGACCTGACCAGAAAAATTTTAGGGGAGGAAAATTTTATTTGAGGGCTCAGAGTTTCAGGGGTCTTAGTTCATAGGAGGCTGGCGCAACTCCTCAGGATTCCAGATGAGCCTGAACATCATGGTGGAAGAGTGTGGCAGAAGAAATCAGCTCACATCATGGTGATCAGGAAGCAGAGAGATAAAAGCTCCACTCTCCAGATGCAAAATATATACCCCAAAGCCATGCCTCCAATGAACCACTTCCTTCTGTCCCACCCCACCTACCTCCATTTTCCACCCAGTTAATCCCATCAGAGATCAATTCACTGATTACGTTAAGGCTGTAACCCAATCATTTCTCCTCCAAACCTTCTTGCATTGTCTCTCACTTGAGCTTTTGGAGGACACTTCACATCCAAACCTTAACACCATATATCACTTGCTTTAGATCTAGAGTGTAATTTTCAACCTTCAAGTTTACTATTCCTCTTTTTTTTTTTTTTTTACATAGAAAACCTTTACATGCTACATATATGTATGTATTACATATGCCAATTACTTTTATATACAAATTGCATATACATATTTTACATAGATAGTAAATATATATTGTAAATGTCTTGTACCTTTTAATCTTATTATGTCTTTTTGTTTTTGTTTTTCTTTAGAAAACATTCTTGGAGACAGCTGTATTTCTAAATATTTAATTACTGAATGTTTGGTAGGTATATATTATCATCCAAAATTTCTTTATTTTTGCCCTCCCTAACCTGATTAAATCTATTGTTTTCTGGATTTCAGGTCTCATTTCTTTGGAATTTTACAATCTCCTAGATTTCATCTATAATTTTTTTTCAGAAAAGTTTCAGAGGAGATAAAACTTATGAATTTTTAAAATGTAGGTTCTATTTCACTTTCAAAGAATTCCAAAGGTGCTTATAGGTATTTTTCATATAATAGTGCTGGTAACATATTCCATATCAATCCAATTGTCTTGATTTTGGTTCTCCGTGAAAACAATACCTAAGACAAAAATTTGAGTTTAGATAGTTAAGTGTCAAAATAAAAAAAAAAACTAGAAGTAAAAAAAATGAGTAGAGGTGTTTGTTGACAGGGAAGAAAATTTAATTTAAGCGTGTTTTTATCAATATGGCTTCTTGGAACAATGGAGCTCAATTCCTCCAGCATCTTCTCAGAAAGGGTATGTAATAATTTCCAGAATTTTCCACCATACATACAGGATGCTAGAGTATTAATACACAGGCTAGTACTCCCCATTGTTTGTTTATTTCTCCTTAAGGTCACTAAATATTTTACCACTGACATTTATTATTATA